>JAOWMA010000117.1:0-137586 GCA_025962755.1 Colletotrichum tropicicola
TATCTTATAAGGAAAGTACATAATAATAACTATATAATATACTTTAAAAATTATTCTCTTTTATTTATTTATTTATAAAAGTCTTAATAAAATTAATAATAATTTTTTCTTTTATTAAATAATAACTTTTTATATATAAATTCTTTTAATATTTATATTTATTTTTAGTTATAAATAGTTTTATAACTAGGGGGGTGTATTATAGGGAATATATAACTTAGCTGTATTATATTATATATAATACTATCTATATGTTCCCTAAAGGGTTTACTAAGTGATTAGCTATTTAGTTTATATCCACTAGAGAGGGGATTATTCCCTCTTCCTAATTTAACTACTTTTCTATATATAAGGGCCTCACCCACCTCTAGTACCTTGTCACAAAAGTCAGCCCTTATATTATAGAATTCGTTACCCCAAGCTCAATATCCACATCTAGGCAGCAGCCAATGTCAATCACACCGTAGCATCAAACAAGTACCAGAACACACGCGATTAACAGACTCACAGCCGTTGCCATTGAGCCGAGATTTCGATATGCCGGACTTATCGTCTTATGTTTTGTTCCTCGTTGTATTATGTGAGTTCCGGCATACAGAATCTGACAAGGTGGAGACGGTGCTCAAGCAGGGATAGTCGTTGTGGAGTGTCACTGTCAAAGTGTAAAACAGGGGCTGAATCTTTTTCAGCCGGCGGCCATAAACTGGGCAAGTGTACACGCCAATGCTGATAAGCTTTGGGGTACATCACAAAGCCGACGATGCCATTGGACACGCACATTCCGGGGACTGGAGTCTTCTCGCTGGATCCCACGCCCAGGAAGCCCAAGCGGACCAGGGCGAGCGCGTCAAAGGTTAGGACCGGATGTCTGACATGGTTGGTGACAACACTGATGCCACTTTAGTCCGTTCTAGAGTGTTTCGACTGACGCCGTCTTTCGTTTTGATACAGCAAGTTAGGCCTCTCCGCCTCTCTCTCCTGCTCTTATGCCTTAGTTCGCCACATAGCCCGTCTCAACCCCGATTGCCGTTGCTCAGCTGCTGATCTTTGACAAGAATCCGACATGTCAAGTGCGATGAGGAAAAGCCCACCTGCAAGAGGTGCAAGAAGGACAAACACAAGTGCGATGGGTACCAGCACCTGAACACTCCGCAAGCCAAGCGATCGCCGAGCGCCGCCACATCTGTCTCGTGCATGCTAGCACGGCAACAACGAATCAGGTCCGTAATGCACCTGACGCCGCCGATTCATTGGGATATTTCGGGCACCAGCTTGGAGCGGTTGATGTTCCACCATGTCAACGACTGCACAGTTCCAGACTTTGGTGCCTCGACCCCGCTGGCGAAGCTCTGGAGCAACTACATCCTGCCCTTGGGCTACTACTCCGACTCGGTGAAACATGCCGTCATCGCACTCGGCGTCGCCCACAAGGCGTTCTTGGAAAATCCGTTCTTCGACGAAGAACCGTCAGACTCTGCCCTGCAGCTAAGCGATCTCGCGACGAAACACTACCGAAAGGCTGTGTCTGAAGCTATTCAGGTCATGGCCGACCCCTCGCCGGTCAACATTCGAATCACCCTTGCCTGCTGCCTGGTTTTTGTCTGTTACGAAATCATCAGGGGACAGTATGACAAGGCCGTACAGCACCTGAGGTCCGGTTCGAAGGTCCTCGAGTCACTCCACCAAGCCGCGCTAGCCAACAGGAGAAATCCTCTGTCGATTGGCCCCTCGGAAAAGGCTCTCGTTGAGACGGTTGACAAGCACTTTGATCAGCTCTGCGACATCACGAGCATGTTCTCTTGCATGGGCATGGACGCTTCCATGCTTATCGAGGATGAGGTCGTTCCCGATTTGTCCTTCTTTATACGAGCCGAGGACAATGAGAGAAACGGACCTGTCAATAGCGTCTCGGAAGCCCGATTTCAGCTACACTTTATCGAACTGGCGTTCACCGAGGCCTTTGACGAATCATGGATGACTTGCAGCGAGGAATGTAAATCATGCCCCTCTGAGCACTCCGGCAAGTCGTCGCCGGAGTCCAAAAGCTCCAAAGAAGCGGAGTGGGAGGAGGCTGACCGGCAGTTCAAAGCCTGGTGTGAGCGATTCGAAACCTTCGAGAAGACACTCCCGGACAAGCTGAGCCCCGCGGACGAGGAGGAGCTCAAGTCCCTGCGCTTCTCCATGAAAAGCTGGCAGGTTTTCAACTCGCACGAGTCGCCCTGTGCCATGAAGGACTCGGATATCGGGACGCTGATTGAGCTGGTGGACATGGCCGAAGACGTCATCTTCTCCAAGACAAGCGGAGCGAGGCCGACTTTTGCCCTGGCTGCGGACGTGGTGCCGTCGCTCTCTTACATTTGTGCGTTCTGCGAAAACGACGAGCTGGAGCGGCGAGTCATTGATCTCCTCCGCAGGATGAAGAGAAGAGAGGGTATGTGGGACAGCCGAGAAATGGCGTACCTTTACGACTTCGTTCTCCAGGCCAAGTTGGACAACACTTGGAAGGACGAGTACAACTGGGAGAGCCTCCCGAACCTGGCGAGGAGGATGAACAACCTCTCGATATCTGGAAGGGAACGGTCAGCGACACCTTCCCCGTTGACATTACTTTGAGGACTTTGAATGTGAAACGGCCGTATCATGGACTTTGGCAGGTTAGGAGTTGGGGGAGGTCACGAAACATTGGTGTCGGGTCGATACTTGAATGTCTTGAATTGGGAGTTGTGTTGGTTGGAGTATGAGTAAGGTTATGTAGGTAATTGAAGACACCGCCTCTCACAACTATCAAATGGAATTCCAAGTCTCAATGAAAACCTGTAACCAAGTTCACAGTCTCCAGATCCGGGGATGCTCCAGACCAGGGCACACCCTGCCGGTAGGATTATCGCCACAAATACCGAGCCCCGACATCGCTGATTGGACGTGATCTCCGCTATCTCCCCGTAATCGCTTCTCACACCACCCCGCCGGCTATCGGATCTCTTAGTCGTTTTCATCACAAATCTGGAGATACCTACGCCGTGGCGGGGAGCTTCCGATCATTGTTATGCTGGGTAGGTATGAAGCTTCGACGACGATAGCCGAGCAATCGCATCACGTATTCTCCTCCCCCAAGACGAAGACGCTTCGGATACTCCGGTGGACTGGAAACCTCTAGTCAACATCCCCGCACGAAACAAGGCGGTTCGTTCGAAATGGGCACAGTGGCCGACGAGGCCGGAGCTTTCGTCGGCGCCTTCGGCAACCGCAGTGGGCCTCGATCGCAGTCCGGATGCCGGACTTGTCGGCAGCGGAAAGTCAAATGCGATGAATCCCGACCGATCTGCCGCAGCTGCCGCCGCCTAGGTCGGGTGTGTGACTGGACCCTATTGCCGAGAAAGCGGCCGTCGAGGTCACTCACACGCTGGCACGAGAGGATAGGGACGCCCGGGAATAATGCCGCTGCTGGGGCTCTTCATGGCCAACTGGATACTAGAGAGCCTCTCAATGAGTTTATGGCTTCAAGCTCCAATAATGATCTGGAGATATCCCCGGGGCCGAACACTCAACTATCGCCAGTCTCTGCCGGTTTGTCGTCAAGACTCGACCCTCTCCAGAGGCTTTCCATGGCCGCAGACGACACCCTTCCGTGCGGCCTAGTCATCAACTCCCACGACCACAGAGCAATTTACCTTTATCGGACCTGGTTCGCAAGCTCTGTCGACACGAAGCGACCCGAATACTCTGTACCCGCTATTGTCCTGCGGACCGCGGCCTCTGCCCCTGCCGTCATGCACATGATCCTTGCGACCGGACGTCAGCTTCTCGTGTCAGAGTCTCGCCGGATGCACCGCAACAACCGCGAACACTCCCTCGGGGCAACAGATCATTACTGCAAAGCCCTCCGGCTTTTCAGCCACGGCATATCGTGTTGGGACTCGCCGCCGAATCTGGACAATATGCTTGCCACCATCTGGCTGATGGCCGTCTACGAGCAGAGGTTCAGCGACAACCCGGGACAGGCGGTGACGGCACATCTCCAAGGAGCCGTCTCTGTCCTGGGGTCCATCAACATTGATCGACTTACCAATCTACAACCCCAGAACAACCACGCCCCATTATCTCCAAAAACCGGGACTGAGCAAGTGCCTGCATTATCATATCTCGGAGCCCGGTTGCTAGTCTGGCTTGTTGGAATCGACGCGCGTGCCGCTACCTTTGGTCTCGGTGGCCGTCTCAACTCAGCACTAGCACAGTCCCTCGGCATCGAACCCAGCGGTCATTCCGGCGGCAGCTTGTGGGCTCGCATTCTCTCCATTGTCCACGAGGCTTCAGCGCCGCTGTTCCAGGCGACGTGGGGCCCAGATTACCCTGCCACCGAGATCATCTTCGACATCGAACACAACAGCATCTTCTACTTCCTTCGGGACTGCGGACAGCTGCGGCTGTCGGTGGCAGACATGGCTCGTGAGCGAGACGCGGAGATCAGATCCGCCAAGGCATCAGCCATAGAGGAGAGGCTCCAGGTCTTGAGAACGCAGCACCTGGATCTCATCACTCTGGCGTCCGAGATGCCCGACTCCACCACGCGAATGAGCCAGGCCCTCGACACGACACTTTGCTGGGTGATTTCACACTATCACGCAAGCGTCGTGGACTTTTTGCGAGTAGTCGACGACAGCCGTCGAGACGGCGCGCGGATGTACGCTTCCATCGCAGAGATTCTCAAGCTCGCATTGTACGGATACCAGAAGCAGGGCAACATGGCCACCGTCAGAGTTGCTTGGCCGCTCTTCATAGCAGGCTTGGAAACCGACGATGAGGTTCAGCAGCAGTGGATCATAGAAAGACTTTTCGAGCTGGAGTCTTTTGGCAAGAGCTACAAGTATGCGGCTTTGATGCTACAGAAGATCCGGGCGAAGAGAGACTCTGGGTCATTGGTGAATGACGCTCGTCAAGGGGCTGATGAGTTGATTTGTAGCGTATCGTCGAAAACATTCGTATTGTGAGATCAATTGATGGGGCATGGTAATGAAATGAGATACTTGAAAGCACGATTTCCTCAATGACCGGAACCCTCTCACTAGAGCCTCCTACATGCCGTCGCAGTAGATTCTATTTCTTGGCGGTCTTGAGTTGTTTCACCAGCCTGTTCATGTGAATGATCGCCTCCCTCGCACCGTCCCAAGTCTTCCTATTGTCGGTCTTGAAGTACCTGAAAGCATGTGCCGTCTCGACGCCGTGGTTGATCAGGTAGACCATGTACGGATCCTTGAGCCAGGTCAGCCATCCGCGCCAGCCCCAGCCCAAGTTCTCCATGCCCGTGCCGGCGGCCTTGTGGAGAAACCCCTGGAACTCCCATTGCTTGACGGCGGCGACGTCGGACCGGTTCTCTTGACACCAGCGTCCCGCAACCCATTGATGGTGTCGGTCGATCGCCCGCTCCATCTCGGATCGTGAGGGAATCATGTCGGCGCTGACGCCGCGCCAGATATTGCTGATGGCCATGGACGTGACGTCCGAAAACGAGAAGCCGTTGTTCTTGCCGTAGGTGGAGTAGGCCAGGACGGCGATGCTGTCTGCGTGGGCTGGGGGGAAGATGTTCATGTAGAGACGGGCGATCGGGGGTCCATTGAACAGGTGGCCGGCATCGTCGGATTTGGGCTTGCTGGTCTCGAGGAAAGGGATGAGATCAAAGTCCGCTTTGTAGCCCGTGCAGCAGATGACCGAGTCCACGTCGTCTATGATCGTGCCGTCGTTAAATTCGATCGACTTGGGGCCCGTAAAACGCTTGATTCCGTGCATTGACGTGGCCTTGCCCTCACGGAAAATTTCGAGTACGGTGTCCATGGTTATCGAGATCGTTATGTTGAGCGGAACGACACCCTCAAAGAAGCGGAAGGAAGGGCCAACCTCGCCGTGCTGCCTCATCAGGAAGCGAGTCGCGAGCATCGAAAGCTTATTCATCAGCTTCGGGAAATGGTTCTGTACGAAGAAAGACATCTGTCTGCGCCAGCGCGTGACGAGAAGGTCTGCGGGGACCCCCGTTCCGCCAACGGCTCACGATCCAGGCACCGTTGCGATGAGAGACGTAGAGCTTCTCGGTTTCCTTGACCAGCAACGACAGGACGTCGCTGAGGGTAGCGCTAAGGCCGACGAGGACAACCTTCTGGCCTTTGAAGTCTGCTGGGCTGGGGTCGGTGTTAGTAGTGCAATGGACGTTTTCCGACCAGTCCCAGACTTACTTGCGGAATTCCTGTGAATGGATTATGGTGCCTGTGAATTTCTCTTGACCTTCATATACCGGCAGCTTCTTTTTGGTCTGGTATCCATGGCACAAGACCACCTTGTCAAAGATTCGAACCTCGGGAGTTCCGGACTTGACCATCTCGACCTGCCACTTGGTCCCATCACTGTTGCGTGTGACCTGCCTGACCAGTGTGTTGAAGACGATGTGTTTGTAGAGATCAAAATGCTCAGCATAAGATTCCATGTACTCCTCGAAATCGGCCTGAGTCAGAAACGGGCCATGTTCTGTTGCTGTATTAGTTTCCCCATCCAGACATTCACAATCTAGCGGTTGATTATCTCACTATCCGGCATAGGAAAGTCCGTGAAGCCGCATGTGTACTTGCTGATGATGGCTGTCGTGCCTGCGAGTCGAGATCACATTAGCGCTGCCAATGAAGCTGACCTTGAAGAAGCACGCACTGGGCAGAGCAGTTGTCATGGTCTTGTCGTCAGAGTAGGACCACAGGCCGCCGACGCGACTTCTCCTCTCAAACAACGTCGCTTCGAATCCATCTTCGCGCAGCGTCTTCAGCATGGAAATGCCCGTTGCACCTGCGCAATCAAGTCAGCCACAGATCGGCCGGGATCAGGTGATCCCGATCGCACGCGGAAGGGACGCTGACCGGCGCCGATGACCGCCACAGACGGCCGAGTCGTTGGTCCCTTATCCATCCGAGGACCTGCAAAGAGAGTAGTGGTGGATTATGCTCGCACAATCGAGGCCTCAATTGATTAAAGAGAGCGGGTGAGAGCTTGGCCGTTGATATGGATGATGTGTCTAGATGATGAAGGTCGACGAGGGTGAGATTCTGAGACAGATTGATAGCAACCGGCGCGCGTCAGCACTAGAGGTGTCAGCAGCTGCGTGAGGTGGTGCAGCCGTGTTCTTGACAGGCCAAGGTCGATCGAAAAGTATAGTAATTTATCCCTTTTTGGAATACAGCCAAACAGCCACGTCGTTCGGCACATTTATATTTAGACCAATCATGGTACGTTCGGGCCAAGGCCGACTTGGCAAGTGATTTAAAGCGCTGGATCGCTGACTGAAATGATCCGCCAGAAGTGTCATCATGTCTTGAGAATCTCTCTCTACTACTGCCAATTTCCGTGCGAATTTTGGTGCAGTCGCTTACGGTATCTTTTCTTGCTATATACTTGAATTAAGAAGGATTCTTGTGTGATCCTACGCTGGGGAGTGCGCCCTCTGGCTTGAAGCACATACTCATGTACCACAACGCCCTCTTGCGGACATTTATGGGAATTTTGGAGTAACGAACTTTCCCTCGTAGAACTTTTCAAATGAAGCATTCCGCATCGAGGAAGAATAATGAAGAGTAAAAATGGCCATTATGTCTGGTCGTGCCTAATATCCTGGGCTCGATCCAGAGTCTCGCCCAACCACTCAGTCAACTCAAAATGAATCTCACGGTCAAAGGCATTTGCAGATGGATCATATGAAATCACTATCTGCTTTTGTTTCTGATCCACAACCCCGATGAATGTACGAAGTGAACGAATAGACGAAATGCAGCATCTGAGCTATTCGGATTTGCTAGTACAGCGGTGCATTTCGGAAACCCTGGGGGTGCCTACTCAAGCAACGGCGTCATCCTCTGCAACTCTCCATACCAGTCTCTCGCCACTCACTGCCTTGTTTCGCAGTAACACTATTGCATCCTGTGCACGCTCCAGCAGTGTCTCTCCCTCCACGATCCTCTGAGGATTTGGTCGCACAACCTTCTGTTCGAGTAGAGTAGGGATGATTTCACATTGCATCTTATCCTTGAATAGTTGATTCTGTATCCAATCAGCATCAGAAAGACCTTGTGGCATAATGGGAAGAGAAATGTCACTTGGGACTTGGTGCACTTACCTTCAGGTAGAAATGCGTACGGACCCCCTTTACAATCACCCCCTCCTTCCACTGACCCTCGGCAGGCTCCGTCATCTGATAGACGGGCGCTTGTATTTCGGTAGGGTCTTTGATGACAACTGGCAACATCACGGCGACCTTGGTGCCGCTTTCCGCCAACTGCGTGATGGGCCCGAGGGATCCTGTCAGGTGCCCGATGCAGTCAATGACATACGGTACGCCCTTGGGCCCAAGATACTCGCGAATCTTGTCAACCACGCGCTTGTCCTGGTAGTCGAAGCACACGGTGGCTCCAAGTGACTTCAAATAGTCGTGGTGCTTTCCGCTCGCGACGACAACTAGGTTTTTGTACCCCCAGTGCCGGAAGACTTCGACGGAGTACATTCCCACACTCCCGGCGCCGCCCCATAGAAGGATCGGCGCATCGGCCTCCGGAGGTGTCCACACTTCCGGGATTGGCCACGGAAGCGGCAGCCCAAGATCCATGACGGCGGCTTGAAAAACGGTGACGATGTTGTCAGGGACAGTCACCGCCTCCTGCATGGTCAAACCTTTCGGCATCTTGCCAAGCAGAAAAGTCGGTACCGTGATAAGTGTCTGCGCGGCCTTTTCCTTACCGTCCTTGACGTCGCGGAACGAGTACCCCAGAACTTTGTCGCCGACCTCGAGATCGACATGGTGCGGGCCTGGCCCGACGAGCAGTACTGTCCCGGCGAAGGTATCGCCAAGAATGCGGGGGAACATGTCGATCAAAAGCCCGCCGTCGGCCTGGTGCAGGTGGTAGGGTGTTGAGGAGGTCCATTCTACTTTGACGATGACCTCGCCGGTACCTGGTGGATAGGTCGGTGCGTCGATGAGGATGAGCGGTTCCCGGGGGGCCTTGACGGCGACCGCCGGGTGAATAGCCGGGATTTCAATCTCCATGTTGCCGCTTTGTCTCGATTACTGAATGCGAGTCTCGGGGTGATCACCGGGGAATGTCAACAAACAGGAAACAACTGGGATTTAAGATGCCAAAGGATGCTGAAATGGCCGTCCCACAACAATCATACGAGAAGAGACGGCAGGTCGAATGCTTTTTGAGGAATGACGAACACTCGAAAAGGGGGAGAATAAGCTTCGGAATCTGCATGCGATCTAGGGTCCTATGACAGCATTGTGCATGTCTAGTTGCGTCGCTAAGCTGCTGCTGGATCGACCGCCGTGGACTGGCGGCGGGGGGCGGCTGGGCTTACCAATCGATCGAAGTGATGGTACCCAACGAGAGCGGTCGTCGCCGTGGCGAAATGGCTGACATGTCGTCTCAGGAATGTAAGAGCATATTTTATCGTCGGCCTTGTGTTGGTTCTGAGCAGCATCCGGCTCGTGCGTCTGGCACGCATGCAGGACTTGCTGGGACGAACCGCGTGCCGATTGATCGTTTGCAACGTGGACGAAGAAGAGTTGACAGATGACTTAAATCAGACACCCCCTGTAAGCGGCCAGATGTATCCGGCGCCGAGAAAGCCATTGAATTAAATTCATCGAGTTCAAGAGACTTTTGAACGTGTTGTGCCCCGAGCAGCCTCAGCATATACATCCTTTGCTTCTTACCATCTACCACCACCTCCCTCCCTCCCTTCTGCTTCAGCTCCATGGGCAAACGGACAACTCGGCGAACAATGGGGCTTCCGATCCCGGTATTCGTCTCCACAATCTCCATTTTTTCCGGCGGAACTCGGGGCTGAGACCTAGTTACGCACTCAGAATGCTCAAAAGTGAGCAAAAAGCAAATGGCGGTCAACAACAGGCCTCACTCAACTGGCCCCGGAGACAAAAGATATGATCAGTGGGAGGCTTGAACTCCCGACCTTGGCATTACTTGACATATCTGATGATATATTAGTACCACGCTCTAACCAACTGAGCTAACCGACCTGCTGGTTGTATGGTAGATCCGGATTACAAGATCAATATGACGGTCTCCACTGGAAGATTTTCTCTGTTGATGGGCTCCACTTAGCACTGGACCACTTCAGGTTTTCGGAGATGGGTTTGCCCTGCTTCGTCTTTGATTGGAACTCTGCCGAGTTGGAAAAAGGTCACTGGCTTCCTATTCTACTGTGGTCTAGACCTACACAGACTCTTGTCAAGTGGTTGACCCATCAATTAATGGCACCCGGCCTCAGCATCTAGAAACGATGTCTGCTCGCATCGACAAAGGAGAACCACAACTTTCAACGGAATGTGTCCTAAAATAGCGTCTAGATTTCTGATCTATGCGCAGTTTCTGTGGGAACTACAGGAGCATATTGCCACCTCTCTCAGCTCTCTCTCAGCTATGGGAGTCCAGCTATGCCGCCTGATGGGGTACCACCTTCAATCGATCTCTCTTCTTCACCCCTAAGGCAGACACTGGCTGTAGTACTGGTTCGAAGCTTTGCAAGTACCTTGAGCGCAAGTCGTGGGGCCAGTCCAGCCCTGTCCACCGCATTGCGCGTACAGAGCGGCGCCAGAACCACCACCACCACCAGATGGCGGGGGGTTGGTGGCCGGAGGAGGATTAGAGGCAGGCGGAGGGGAAGTGCTGCCACCACCAGAGCAGGTGATCACTGCTGGTCCGGGGATGGAGTATGCTCGTCCACCGTTAGTGGGCTTGCCGTTGTTGTCGTAGATGCTGACGAGGATGCCGGGATGAGTCGCGGAGTATGCACCCGGAAAGCTGACGAAGTTTGAGCCAGCATTGTTGCCGGAGCCGGTGACACGGATTCTATCATTGTCAGCGAACCCATGAAGAACTCAGGAGCTGTGTCTGGGTTGAACTCACTGGGCACACTCCATGTAGAACTGAGCTTCGCCCTGGATAGAGGCACTGTGGAGAGCAAGAAGCTCAACTCGCATGAGGTAGTCACCGGGCGCCACGCACGAAGGCAGAGTGAAATAGTGCCAGCCACCGTTCGCAATCATGGTATCGACAGCCCAAGTACTTCCGCTGAGACCAGCTTCGGCGACCTTGAACCACTTGAGGCCAGATGTGCCAGTGCTCGCGGCGTTGTCAACCTTGGCCAGGTACACCATGATGGGGCCTGGATCACAAACTGTCAGAACTGGAAAGTTGGGAGGCGATTGTCAAAAAGACTCAATGACTCTTTCAAGGAACGGACCTTTGTGGCTCGCGGCGATAGGATGATCAGCATCGTTTGCTCCTTGTGCGCCTCCAATTACGTGTCCCCACCAAGCTCCAACTTTAGCACCAGCTGGGACGGAGATGATATTGCTGTCCTTGTACTGGATGTTGTTGTTGCATGCGAAGCCGCCGTCGTTGACATTCTGAATGGGGTTGTTGCTGGATGGGGCGCGGACACCCTTCAGAGAGCCTTGGTCAACGCCGTCAACGGAGAGTTTTTGGAAAATTGCATGGCCCGAAGCCGAGGCTACCAAAGACAGGAGGGCTGTTGAGATCTTCATGACGGCAAGATTTGTAATGAACCCTGAGTTGATGATGCGGTACTCTGAGTTGCTTTCATAGACCTACTTTGAAAGAGGATCGCATGCTGATTTATACACAAAATCAAAAGTTGAAAGAAGATTCGGCCGGGTCACCAACATTCCAAAATGCAACACCCAGAATACCTTCGCGGTATGGCACCATCCGTGATTTTGCTTCTTCGAGTACTCAATGTCACACACGCCGCCGCGACCGGGGTCCGCGGCAGCGTACCGAGTTTCAATATCTGTGCTGAACCGAGAACCCAGCATTCAGTCTGGATGGCCCCCTCCCCGGCCGCAAAGTCTTTCTGAACGGAACATCTACCCCTAGCTCCGGTGAAGGGTGGCGGCGTCTGCCAACATGCTTCCTTTTCCCCTTGATCGCGTTGGCCATCCTCTGGCGGCAACCCTTACCGATCGGACCGAACCCCGGTCACCCCCGGAGTGCGACGTCCGGGACACAAACATCGAAATTCGCACTAGCGCACCCTTGGCGGTCGCTTGTCGATGGGCTGTCAGAGTCTGGAACTAGCAAACATCTTCCGAATGGTTGGGCGCCCCGATGGTGCGGTACGCCACCTGTCGTGACAAGACTTCGCTTAGGTGTGAAAGGGATGCTTAATCGCTGCCGAGAGCCGTCATGATGGGGTGACGCGTTTGAGCTTGATTTAGACTCGTTGTCGCAGCTGGATATATTAATTGCGGCGCATTCTTTGTCGTGAAGACTCCCTTGCCGTCCTGAATGGGGGAAGAGGTTGTGGCTCCAGTTTGGTACTGCAATTACCACCTCCGGGACCGTAGATGAATGTGGCAAATGGGAGAACCCATGGCAGTCACCTGGTGGCCAGAATGTGTGGTGGAACGCGGAATCTCGACTTGGCAAGGATTGCTGTGAGAAAACAGGGATTTGGGCGGCCGTTAGTTCGGCATCCACCCGCGTCGTCGGTATTGTCGGGGCGGAAGGGAGAACTGTCACTATCGGAACAAGTCGAAAGCGAACCCAGAGTATGTGATAGGTCTTAGATCGATCTTGGACCAAAACACTAGTCGTCTTCGTATGAGCAACCGAATCTTGGAGATCAAGACATGCAAGGAAAGGGCGCTGGTGGTTGTGGAGTGAGCTGAATTCTTGCTAAAGAAAACGCCGTACGCACTTGACTAGACATTGCTACCAGTGATGCTTCGTGATACATTCTATTCATTTAACTTTAGCAATCGTCGGCCTCTCAGCCGGTGAAATCCTTCATAGCATCACCAATGGCCTCGAATTCCTCTCCGTCCTTCTCGTCCTTGCCACCTCTAAGGTCCTTGTTGGTAGCCTGGATCAGCACGCGGCGGTAACTAGTCAACGCCGGCGTTCCACTGTCAGTCACCTCGAGAATCAGATGCAGCAGCTGGCCTTTGACCTTGGGCTTCTGGCTGATCAACTCCAAACAGGACTTCTCCGGAGGCGGCACCGTCACCTTGACCTTCTTGCCCCCGGCGTCCAGCTTCTCGATCCCGAGGTGCGCGACCTCGAACTGCACAAGCCACTGCGACGCGCTGGGCTCGCGGTATTGCCACCACTTGAATGTCAGGTTGTCACCGTCGGGGTCGTACGTTCCCGAGGCATCAAGTTCAATCGTTGAGTCGGCCTCCGCCTCGAAGTACAGCGGCTCCAGGCTTTGGCTTCCGTTGACGCTGACAATAGGGTGGTGGTTCGTCGATGCTACGTCCGGGTTCAGAGACCACTGCATGCGGGCGGCGAAGTCGTTCTGGAACGTGTCACGCCAGCGCCAGATGGTGGCCTGGTTCGAGCGGTACGTCTTGCCGTCGGTGCCCGTGACCAGATCGGTCATGTCACTGTAGTGCTTGCTTCTCTGCCCGGCGTCGCTCGAGTCTGTCAGGTCGTATCGGCCACCCCAAGAGCCGTACTCTGGGTGTTCGCGGTCGCCGAGACCATTCTGGATGAGGTACAAAAAGGTTGGGGTGTCGCCCTCAGGAATGAAAAGATAGTCTGGGTAGGCGGAGCCCAGGGGGCCGATCTGAATGTTCTCCTTGATCCACTGCTTAGACACCTTGGTAAAGTCCGGGCCGCCCTGGTCGAAGCCATAGTACTTGTCGCCAGAGATACCAGTCCAGGCAGCGAGACCGTACTGGTTCCAGCCATGAACGGAGGAGATGTAGAAGATGTCCGGGAACTGGGTGCGGATCCAGGCCGAGGTATCGTCCTGGTCCGAGATGGTGTACACCCTCAGCTTCGCTCGCAGCCTAGCTGCGTCTTCGGCGGAGTGCTTGTCGCGGATGGTTAGGAGAACCTGCGCGAGGACGTTGGTGCCGCCCCAGACGAGAACCCACAGGGGATCTTCTGAAGGGGCTTCGATTCTCTCGAGAAGGAGCTGGGCGCCGTCGGTCAGAGGCTTATCCGCGCCAACGCCGGCCATACCGTAGACCTAGGCATGAAGTGTTAGTCCATTCCCTTGCTTCGGGTTGATTTCCGAACCATTCTAGGAATGGGGGCTGGGGCGCTGGCATACCGGTGGGCCCGACTTGACCAGGGCTCGGAGACTGTCCGCCGAGGGATACGGGTAGTCAGGGTGGGTGTGCTTGTTGAGGTTGTCGACTGCGCCGGCGTAGGCGTCGAGGATCTTGCGGATGTCCTGAGGACAGACCTTGCTTTTCATCCATGTTGAAGAGACGGCCACCAGGCCCTCGGTCTGAAATTGGTTGGAGTAGAGGAGGTAGCGAACGAGAGACTCGGCATCGTCGGGCTCGTTGGAGATGTCTGTGAGAACAAACACTCTCGGCTTGTTGGGAAAGGTCTGAAGTCTGGTGGTTTGCGCCATGGTGTCTGTCTTTGGGTGCTGGGAGGCCGTCGTGCAGTCTGGAGAGTGACGCGAGGGACGTGAAAAGCGAGGCGACAGAAATGAGGTTACAAAGAAGGTCCAATGTGTCTTCGTCGACAAGGATCTCAACCGGGCGGCCGACTTTGAAAATGATGTGACAATTGTTGTCCGAACGCAGCCCGCAAAGCGATGCGTCCCTTTGTATGACGAGATTCGGCGTCCGACGCGCTGGCAGAAGTGGGATGCTAATGATTTCCCTGTTTGGACAAGTAGGACAACTTCGCATGTGTGCTCAAGGCCCGAATCATCGTGTGGTCCCCTCGGCCGGATTCCGGTGCTGCTAAATATTCCCCCGGCTGTCAACCCCGCATGGCGAAGTGGCTGTTGGACCTAAGCTTGTCTGATTTGGGGGAGTTCAAGCGCCCACGCGACTCATGTGGAGAAGAAATCTCCAGTTCCGAGTCTCATTTACCAAGGCCGCGGTCCGGGGTTGCGTCATTTCGAACTGAGGGCGGATGTGAACACGATGGCTTCAGTTGGAAGAGGAGTGTTGGCCCCCTAACTTATGATGCCAGAGATTCTATTGTGAAAAAGCCAGGAGTAATAATGATGAGCCACTGAGCATGTCACGGCCCTTGTCGCGCAACAAAACATCCCGCGCCATGCCTTGATCGCTTTTGATCAACGTCAAGCATCAATCAGATCAGATCAATGCTTAAACTTGAAAACACGGCAGGCGCAATAAACAAATTGGCATCATAAACGAGGCAATCTTAGCCGCCACCCTAACCGGAAATCCTAACCACCATCACCTTTCTCTCCCACGCTCTGGGAGTCAGGACGGATGAACCACGGAGAGCGACCAACAACGACGCCCGAACCGCCGCCAGCCGGTCAGGTGTGTCTCTGTCGGCGTGGCCTGTCTTTGACCGAGGGAAACGGCCGCACTGAGAGGCCTAGCCCAAGTCGGACAACTCCCCGAAGGGCCTCCACCGCCCGCGACGCGGCCATGGACACCGCCAACCCGGGAATAGCCGGGATTCTCTGTTGGTGCGACGCACGGGACACGACAAATTTCTCCAAATTTCTCCTGAAGGGCTGAAGGCACAAAGCCACAGGAACGTTCCGAACCAGTTCTCGTGTGCGGGGGTTAGAATTCCCGGATGGGGAAACCAGAGGCACTTCACCGGATACTCGGTGGATATTGGCCTGACGGCCCTGACTCGTCTCGTCCACTCTCCATGCTCCGACTTTTGATCGGGGCCCCGCAGGTCCATCCCCAGATCATGCTGCCAACATCCCCCAGATCCACCGCCATCCTTCCCGAGGGGCTCCAGAATAGGGTGACTGTTCCATGATGTCGGCGTGGGCCATCGGGTGGCATCGTAAGTACGAGTCGTGGGGGTTTCGCCTTATAAAGACTTGTTGACGTCCGTGACACTGCAACTCTGTCTCGTGGCTCGGCATCTTGGCGCGTGTTTTCAGCTTCAGTCTTTTTTCAAGTCTCCCTGAAGTCTGAAACTTTCTTTTTTTTTGTTCCACAAATACACTGGGAACTTGATTTTGTTGTGTTTAGCGTTTGCCAGAAAATCTTCATAATGGTCGACACGGAAAAGAACAACGCCGACCACCTCGAGCACCCCGGCGAAGCTCAGGCGCAACTCGCCAACCTGGGAAACCAGGAGGAGCACGATCTCGGCAAATGGGAGTCTTTCAGAAAATACCCCAAAGCGTCCTTTTGGTGCGTCTACGCCGTGTGGTGCGTCCTGGTCTTGAGTTTCGAGAACCAGGCCGGCGGTAGCATCCTGAGTATCCCCGAGTTCCGCAAAGACTTTGGCCACTACTTTGAAGGCGACTATGTCCTGGATGCAAAGTGGCAATCTGCCTTCAACGGCGCGCCTGTTGCTTCGTAAGTTGACCCAAGACTTCAAATTGTAAAGTCTTCACGACAACGTGCTAACCAGTTTTCTTGCAGTGCTGTCATCGGTGCCCTGGGTAGCGGTAACCTCGCGGATTGGCTCGGCCGAAGGACTGTCATCATGATGGCTTTGGCTGTCTCTTTTGTTGGAATCACCATGGAATTCGTTGCAACCACCAACGAACTCTTCTTCGGCGGCAAGTTTGTCAATGGTTTCGCCATCGGTGCTCTTTCATCCGTTACCGTCACTTACATTGGAGAGGTAAGAACTCAATACTTTCAGTTCAAAACGACCAGCTTGAGTTTGCATACTGACCCAACATTGACAGATTACCCCCCTGGCGCTCCGTGGTCTCTTTACCTGTCTCTCCGCTCTGTCCTATACCCTCGGTCCCCTCGTCGTTGCCGTCATCATTAACGAGACCGGAACCCTCAACAGCCGCTGGGCCTACCGTGCCGTCTTCTGTGGTCAGTATGGCTTCGCTGCCATCGCCGCCTCTCTGGTGTGGTTCATGCCCGAGAGCCCCTGGTTCCTCGCCATGAAAGAGAAGGATGAGCAAGCCCTTAAAAGTCTGGCAAAGCTTGGACACCCCGGCGATGAAGGCAGAGTCAGGCTCGCCGTGATTCACCAGACCTTGGAGCAGGTCAAGAGCGAGACCGCCGGCGTCAGCTACCTCGAGTGCTTCCGCAAGACGAACCTCCGACGCACCATCATCTCCATCTCCCCGCTCTGCATCCAGAGTCTGTCCGGCATCACATTCGCGGCAAGCTACAGCACCTACTACATGCAACTCGCTGGATACAGTACTGCCGAAAGTTTCAAGCTGCAGATCGTCCAGCAGGGCATCTCGCTGATTGGCAACATCATGTCGTGGTACCTGGTCGATAAGATGGGACGTCGGCCCCTGACAGTGTATGGCCTTGCGGTCTTGACTGTTATTCTACTTGTCACCGGTGGTCTCGCCCTTCCCGGGACGCTCGCGACGAACAAGGGCACTGTCGCGCTTATCCTCATGTACTGCTGGTGGTATAATGTCACGATCGGTGCGACTGCGTACACTGTCCTCGCCGAGGTTTCGACCTCTCGCCTCCGTATCAAGACCATCGCCATTGGTCTGGCCCTTCAGAACGCTCTGACCACGATGTGGAACTTTGTTCTCCCCTACCTCTTCAACCCGGATCAGCTCAACCTTGGTGCCAAGATTGCGTTCATCTTCGGTGGCTTGTCTGTTATCTCACTTGTCCACTTGTGGTTCAACTTGCCCGAGACAGCTGGTAGAACTTATGAGGAACTTGATGAGATGTTCCTGAAGAAGATCCCCGCTCGCAAGTTCAAGGAGTATACTCCTGAAGTCACAGTTAGGGGACAGGCCGTCAAGACGGCCATGGATAAGGAGGAAAGCATGAACATGTAAGAATACGTGTACAATTAGAGACCAACGTACGATACCCGAGTTTTGTTCATTTAAAAGCCGATTGTTGGCCAATTTGCTTTCAACCTTTTGAGCCACCGGAGAGGTTAGAAGCTGTCGTCTTGATACCCTGCCTGTGGCCGTGCCTAGTTGCTTTCACGTCTCCAACTGCCACGACCAGTTGATCCTCGGTCTCGAAATAATGATCAGAGGCTCTGACTGGCAGTCCTTTTCCGTTGAACTATTCGTACTTACAGGCTGGATCTTCCATGCACCACAGTGCGATGTACTACTGAACAGCTAATGGATTGATAAGTATTCCCTTGATGGTCCTTTCCACACCTTCCCACCTGGTCTCCTTAGATTACATGAGCCTGATTTGCAGTGAGAAATAGAGTATGTGACTGGGACCAGCCTCGGGGCAACGCTTGCTTTGGCTGAGACGACGATGGTCCTGTTCAAGACCGAGTAGAGCCATCGTTTGTACTGCAGAAGGGCAGGTGACTGGCCCAGAGATGTGTTGGTTGGTTGATTGGTGTGAACTGAGGCCAATCAATTGCGTTTGAAACCAGCACAGAACGCTTTCGCATCCTGCCATCAACGATCCTGATTACTACCTAGTATGTCATCGGGCGAGGGCTAGTGGGCCAATGATCGATTGCTTCGGCTCAGAAAGCAACAGTGTCAACCGATATACTGTTCCGCATGAAGTTTGAGCTTCCAACACTCGCTGGCGTAAGAACTCAGCCCTACCATGGAATGAGAAGGCCCACTAATTCTTATAAGGTGCTGTGCGTGTTTCATCCGGATTTAGAAGGCCCACTAATTTTTATAAGGTGCTGTGCGTGTTTCATCCGGATTTCACATCGGAGTGCTTGTCATTTGGCGTGAACAATGGGTTTCGTACAGATGTCGGGCCATCCCTTTTCCCAGGCTAGGGATTTTCGAAAAGAGTAAATTAGCGTTGAAATAGATAAAAGCCCACAGAAATATCACCTCTGTGTCATCCGATGTCAAGCGTCATGACCCAGAAAGTTACCGGAAATGCTTCTGGTCGTTTACCAAAGTACAGACAAGTAAGCTTTTGCCTCCTGTAGGCATCCAAGCATTCGATCTCAACAATTATTGTGTAAAGCCGCTCATTGCCATCTAATAGTTTTGATGTCTCTCTTCCAAATCGTCTCCTGTAGTACGCCTTGTTTTTGCTGTATATTCTGAGGGCCTGGGCGTTGGGTTCTAGAGGGACACATTCAAAAGGAATCCGCTGCTAATGGTTCAATCCAATTGCAACGTTTCTGAATGGTTGTTTTGCGCCGGCTACGTGCATGAGAAGTGCTTGAGACGTACTTGAGTAATGGGTTCTGATAAATGACTTGAGCTGCCATAGACATAGATGGGACCATGTCAACGATGATCCTAAAGCTCAACAGACTATTCTTGACAGCAAGTCAGATCTAGCATCAGTAGGTTACAATCTCTGATTGAAATTTCGGCAACGGTCGAGGTATCGGGTCAAACGCGACAAAGATTGGCTCACTAAAAGTCTCCATACATATATTCTCTAGAGACACATTGTCTTTCGGCCAGGAGCCCATCGGTTTTCAATCTTGAAACTCAGTCAGGTTCTTTTGGCGATCTTCGAACTGTTCCGGCTACCACACGTATGTCACGGCGGCGCCGGCCGGAAGAGAGATGTTGGCTGGGGTTTCCTAATTGATTTAGCTGATGAGTTATGACCGTTGAGAGAATCGGATGCGGGGTCTGAAAACAGTAGGCCAAGAACACAAATAAAATAGATCCTCTACTTCACATGCCGGCTGGTCAAACTGCCAAGGCAAGAAACCACCGAGTCCGCTGACCCTCGGTGACTGCATGCTGATTGATCTGAAGCCGCATTGCAGCAATGAGCAACGAGCAAACACTTTCGCCTTGCTTTCATTGGTTAAGATAAAGAGCTCATGATGACCCCGACACTTCGTTGGCGCTAAGCCCATGAGCCTGAGTCTTGGACACGATAGTTTGCAGGGCAAACGCATTTTATCGAAAGGGGAGAAGCACTCCGATTTGTGGATCAAGCAAACACGAGCCCATTATCACGCTCAGCTTGCCCCAGTGAGATATGAGCGTGGATCTTGGGAGCAAACAGAGTTTCCGTAGTTGGTAGAGCCAAGAGCTTCCAACAGAGCCGAGCATGGATTGAGCAAGGGGTCCTCGATTTTGTTTGCTCCCGGCAGAAAACCGTTCGCTCCGGTCGAATCGATGAGAACGATTCCGACCCACTTGATCGAATCGGGCATCACTTGATGATTCTTATGGAGCTTCCCAAGGATAAGGGTGACTGCTGTGCCATACGTCTGCATTTCATTGTTGGTGATGTTGGGGCAATTTCATCCCAGGTATCCGGGAAGAGCTGTTGAAGTCTCACCCCAGCGATCTGCTGGGAGGTTTTAAACCCCCTCCTCATCCAGCCCATGGCAGCTTGAGGTCCGTTCATCCCATGTTCCCATGTTCCCGTCTCATAATCTCCACATTCTGACAAGCAGCCATGTCTAAGGCCGATTCGATAATCGCCAGTCTCAACGACATCAACGCGGGTCTGTTCTCGGACAACTCTGATAGAATCCGCGTAAGAGATGCCCTCAACAACGCTCTACGCCAGGTTCAGAGTCCTTGGGATATTGCCTGGGATCATATCATAACCAGAAGCGGAGGCAATGCTGCCATCAAGACTCTCATCGACGTCGGCGTTTTCAAAAAGTGGGCCGAAGCCGGCGGCGAGCCCATTACCTGCACTGAACTTGCGAAGCTCGTGGATGCAGATGAGACTCTAATCAGTTCGTGTCACATCAGCCTCCAAGTCTTTTACGAGAACTGACCCCTGTTCAAGGACGACTGATGAGGGCCATTGCAGGCCAGAACCTCATCATCGAGACAGACCTTGACACGTATGGCCGCACGCCATGGGCCAAAGCTCTGGGCGAAGATGGCCCGCTCTGTGCGTGGTACGGCGGCTTCTACACAGAACTAGTCAGCCCACTGCTCCGCACGTTGCCGTACTTTCTCAAGGAGTCAGGATACAAGAACCCGACGGATCACTCCAACTGCAACTTTCAGTACTGGCAAGGCCCGGAATCGGCCTTCTTCAAGTATGTCGGCTCGAATCCGTTGCTGACCACCGACTTCAATGACGCGATGGAGGGTAACTCACGGGGTAACCTCACCCCCTGGCCTGATGTTTACCCTACTGAGAACCTTCTCAATGGTTCGCTGCCGGGCCGGGCGCTCGTCGTTGATGTTGGCGGAGGAAAGGGACATGACTTGAAAAAGGTCCATGTCCGCCACCCTGATCTCCCCCCAGGCAGCCTGATTTTGCAAGACTTGCCGGCCATCTTGAAAGATGTGGATGTGGACCCGGCGATCACCGTTCAGGAGTACGACTTCTTCACGCCGCAGCCGATCAAGGGTGCGAGGGCATACTTTATGCACGGCGTCCTACATGACTGGCCTGACGTAAAGACTATCGAGATCCTCAAGGTCGTCACTGAGGCTATGGAGAAGGGATATTCGAAACTTCTCATCCACGAGAACATGATCAACGAGAGGGGAGCCGTGGCGAGGGTGACGTCGCTGGATATCCTCATGATGGGAGGTCTGGCCGCGGCGGAGAGAACGGAGGGCCAATGGCGCGATATCGTCGAGGGTGCTGGCCTGCGCGTCATCAAGATCTGGAGAGGCATGGACATGGGTGAGAGCATCATTGAGGCGGAGTTAGCTTGAGCAGCGGAGTTTTAGGGTGGTAGATTCGAGTTGAAAGGCTTTCCTGTCGATGACTAGGCGGTATTTTGCTCTTGTTTTCTTGCAGAGTTTATAACAAACGCTGGCGCCGGACATTTCTTCATAAGCTGAGTCTTTTGCCTGGTGTCTTAGACAGAGAGTACTGTTTCCAATAAGCTGCCAGTGGCATGATCATGATTGCAGTATCACCAATATGACCCTACTAGATGCACACGCTGGGGTTCCTGGGCTGTCAAACTCGTACAAATCTCTAAGTAGTTCTTATTCGCGGAGCTACGCTCCATACTAGCTAAGTTTTGACATATCTATTCGAGTTCGTTTCCAGCTGGCACTAAGTCTCCGTCGTCGCGTGAAGCGCTAGGCTGCCATCAATTCGCTGTATGACAATCGGGCAGTAAAACAGGTCCTGCTTGAATGGTGAACCTCGGTCCCTTTGACCGGGCGATACCTGACATGAAGCACGATTTTGACGACATTCTGTTCAACTCGTTTCCTTCGTGGTATCAAGGTTTAAAAGGCCAGTCGCCCCAGGGTGAAAGATGTATTTCGACGTTAAAAGATCGTTCAAATACATAATGCTACGGCACTAACTATTCGCTAACACAACCTGGAACTCTAGACTAAGCCGAGATTTAAAGAATTGGAAGAACTTTCGGCATCAAATCTCTCGCCATGCCTCAACTGGAATAATATGCAAAGCACAGAACAGCTAGGCTCGTTTGCGAAAGGGTCAAAATCATCTGACCGAATCATTTCTCCTGGGGACTTTGACATTTAAATATCAGAACTGCACGGGAAGGAACGCACGGCTTTTTCCGGGTTTTGATGGTTGCCTCTGTTGTCACGATGGTAGCATCGGTCACAATCCGAAAACGCCATCGGCTTTTGTGGCCGAGCCCCATCGGAGGCAGACGTGGTCTCTCGGAATTAGACTCCGGACGTAAACACAAGCTGTTCTCCCTGATATCAGTCTTGTCGACATCATCCCTTGGGCGGTGGAAAACAACCTATCCGGAGGCAGCCCAGCTTTCCAGCTGACCGGTGCAGAATGCCGATGATTCATGCCACATGGCAAGCTGGTCATGAGTCGGGGGTTTGAGATTATTAAAAGACTCGATGGCGATCCCAAGATTTCATCTTGCGCTCTCTTGAACCTGGTACCATGCACACATGCAATACCCTAGCCGGATTTCATGTCAAATGGCGAAATCCGGAACGACACGTGCAATTGAGATCAAGAACCTTGCTGCCGCCGATCACTCACAGCAAAGCGATGATGCACATTCCCTTTCGGGACGAGAGGGTCAATATTGAAAATGCGAAACCGCACATCATTACCAGATTGTGACAATCATCATCTATGGGTATCCGCTTCTAGGTCGTACAGAACTGTACACGTGAGCACGCAGCTCACAATCCGCTCCACACACCGCTATGACCATCTATCTCTTTACAAGGCCAGGATCCAGTCGCGCAGGACCTTTTGGATCTCGTAGCTGTTCTTCTCCATAAAGAACATGTGGCCGTTGCCGTGGATGCCAGCCTCGCCGAGCTCGAGGTGCTCGGTCTTGCTGCATCCGGCCTGCTGCAGGTACTCGACGGTGCAGTGGTCGTAGGGGGCGTGGTAGGACGCCTCGGAGGTGACAAGGAGGATTGGCTTGCCGGCGAGGTTGACGAGCTGGCGGGGGGCCGGCTCCTCGGCCTGCAGCACGCACTGGACGTGGTTCTCGCTCTTGGCGGCGTAGGTCTGCTGGACAAGATCGGTGGTGGGATCGGTGACCTCGGGGGAGTAGGTGATGGGGATGTCGGTCAGGCCGTAGGGGCGGCCGGCCTTGGTGCTGAAGACGGCCTCCTGGAAGGGGGGGCCGGTGGGTTCGAGGAGGATGAGGGCCTTGGTGAGCTCGGGGCGGACGTCGGCGATGATGATGGGCATGAGACCGCCTTGGCTGTGGCCGAGGACAACGGCGGGGCGGCCGATCTTGTCGAGGAGGGCGGCACCGGCATCCTGGACAGTCTTCTGCTGGTAGGTGGCGTTGTTGACGAACTGGACGTTGGAGCTGTAGAAGGCGTCAAAGACGGGATCGCCCATGGCACCGGTACCGGGCCACTGGGTGTGGTTGGCGGCCTGGGGCCAGAGCATGTAGTCCTTGACGGCGGTGAAGCGCTGCTGGATGATCTCGGCGGAGTA
Organism: Colletotrichum tropicicola; assembly: GCA_025962755.1. Taxonomy (NCBI): domain Eukaryota; kingdom Fungi; phylum Ascomycota; class Sordariomycetes; order Glomerellales; family Glomerellaceae; genus Colletotrichum; species Colletotrichum tropicicola. The sequence continues at coordinate 23,750 of JAOWMA010000117.1, forward strand.
CGTCGAGGGCTTGGAGGCACCGTAGGCGGGCATCCAGGCGGAGCGGCCACGGAAGGTCTGGTCGACGACGTAGACCTCGAAGCCCTGTCTCACGAAGTGGGAAGCCCAGCCACGACCGCCATCAGGCTTGTTGAGGAAGTTCTTTTGGGGAGCGTCAGCAAAGGTTCGGCCGAAATATTGTGACCGTCCGATGGAGGAGGGCCCTTGGGGATCTGCAGAGCACTTACGCTACCCGTCTGGGCCTGTCCGTGGATCAGGACGATCGGTGTCTCCTGGCTGACTCCGTGGACAGGGAGCAGCTTCTCGACGTACATCTGGTCACGGAAGATGTGGCCGCCGGCGCCATCGTCGACGTAACCGCCTCCGACGTAGAAGTAGGAACGAATGTAGGGAACCTCCGAGTCAATGCAGTCCTTCTCCGGAGGCGGGATGGCGGAGGACTGGCCCAGCAGAGCGGCGGCCACAGCGGCAAGCTTAAGGAACTGCATGATGTGCTGCGTTGACGTGTGTCACCGTGAGTTTGATGAGACACGCGGGGATTGGGCAGGCAGTTGACCGGTTAGGGGACCCTTTGGAAACGAGAGGACGGACGTTGAAAGAGTGAACCGAACCACGGGGGGAAAAACGAGCGTTGAAAAAAAGAGCGACGGGTGGTTGGGCAGGGGATCGACAGACTTTCCGTCGAGGGTGGCAATTCAATTCTTTTTAATTGAACGAAAATCACCTTGCCGCGTGCTCCGCCGTACTAGCAAGCCTAGCATAAAGGGTCCATCCTCGAGTGATTTCAATGATAGGGCTGATGGAGGCTATGGAGCGGCCAAGGAATGAGGTAATACGACGTCGAGACTCAAGACATGGCGTCTGCCGGTGAGTGTAGCTGTTCTCCTCCGCTTCATCGGTCGGTGGCCTCTATGGCGGCCATCGCCCGAACGAACCGAACACGACACCACGCGGCGCGGCCACTTCCCGATCGTGGACTTCCACTGAGCTTCACCGCGAGCCAGATAACCATGGCGGATGTCGGGGGGCTTAAGGAGAAGCGAGCGATGTTACACGGAACTGCGGCCACTGCCTAATTTCGATCCATGGAAGAAGTTGGCCTGCCCATGTTAAAGTGGTGTTGTGCGACACGAGTCAGTGTGTACCGACAAGGACCGGGGCACTAACACGCCCGGCGGTCTCAAATCTATTGGAGCATACGTAGCATCAGTCGAACAGCGTGGATATTAACCTTTCACTAGAGGGCTGAATGCGGATCAAGTCCGAGGCAAGAGAGAAGAGACAAAAGCTTCTTCTGGAAGCGGTTCAGACATCTGCCGGCGTCGCAGGATACCATTGGGGGCGGTTGGGGGCCAACGTCTGTCAAGAGACTCGAGACATCAGACTGCCGAAGAATTACAAGATAGAGCACTCGGTTTGGTGGGGGAATTGATGATCAGTCGGCGGGTCGAAGCGCTGATTGCGATGATCTAGGTCCAGTTTCCCTTCCACACCTCGGCTTTGGACAATTGGGTCCTTACAGTCAACAAGTGCACCAAACCTGATGGTCCCGGAGCGTGGCCAAGGCCGCTTACCGGCTCTTGAAGGCGGCTGTGGCTGTATCGTCCATTAGTCTTGCGAGTACCCAGATCAACGGTCAGGCTATCCCCGTCTCTCCCCAGCAGACTTTGCCCCGATGCATCCCTGTGTTCCCTGCAAGGTACACGCACGCAACGTACCGGAGTTCAGTGTTCGGACTTCGTCCCAGGTCCATCTGAAAGTTGGTCGGCAAAAAAAAAAGTGACACGTCCGTTCTTGGTTCTTGGTGGTTCAACAAGAGATCTAAGCGAAACCTGCGAACTCACGTCGGCTGTTGAAGAGTCAAAAGCCTTACCGCTCCACTTCCTTTCGACATGTCTAAATCCTTCCAAAAAAGCAAAAACAGGTTCCTGCGGCACGGACAAGCAGGCTCGGTATCATTTCGCACTCGCAACACAACCCGGCACTCGTCGGCTTCTAGAAGTCCAAGGACCTCGACACCACCTCGGAGCAGGGCCCCACGGTGGATCGTAATCACACATTGTATGGGGAAGTCTACGACCGACGTGCATCCGAAAGGAACAGGGAAAGTTGGGGTTCGAGAATCGGAGGTCTCGAGCCCTGATCCTTTCATCTGGCCCAACTCTTTTTTTCTGCGCCAGGCACAAGGCTTGGAAACTGGTCACGCCCGCAAGCGTTTCTCGGAATGGTATGATGCCCCTTCGTAAGGCGCCGGGATGGGGAGGCTTTACGGTCGGGAGCTAAGCAGGGCCCCTATCTCCCACAATCCTTTAGTGTGTAGGCCAAGGAGAATAATAATGGTTCATGAACTGCCCCGTCTGCTCTGTTCTTTTCGAAGGACCCTTTTTTCGTCGTCTCCTTCTCTCCTTCTCTCCTTCGAACCTCTTCCCGTCCCACCCGACCGACCGCTTTGCGCGAGAGAGTCTCGGAAACTCGCCGTGCGCCATGGATGATCCGACGCTCCTCATCCACTGGCTCTTCAGCTGCCTGGCCCTCCTGATCATGGGATTGCGCCTGATATGGCGAAAGGTGGCCAGGCAGGACTACAACCTGGGCGACTACCTGACGATGGCGGCCTGCGGCTGCGCGCTGACGCGGCTTGGTCTCATCCATGTGGTGTTGACCTGGGGGACAAACAATGTGTCCACCAAGCTTCGTCTGACACACACGTTCACGGACGAAGAGATCTACAGGCGGGAGATCGGCAGCAAATTGTCTATTGCGAACCGGGTCTTTTACAACTCTTAGTCAGTTATCCCCTATGCCTTATGGCAGCCCCCAGTGCACTGTAACACCCCAGATTTGGTGCTCGCTTGTATGCCCTCTTCTGCCAGATTCGAGTCAGGAAGGTTTTACGATTTATGATCAATCGTACTAACATTACCAAGTCTCTGGTTGCAGAAGCTTGTCTTGCTGGACGTCTATCGTCGGTTGATTCTCAACCTCCGATATGAGAAGGTCACCATGTGGTCGTTTTCAATCATCTTTTTCGGCACTTACGTCGCTTGCCAAGTGACGACTTTCAGCGAATGTAATCCCTTCCATCTGTATTGGCAGGTCGTTCCTGACCCTGGTATGTGCTGCCGCTTTCTACGAATTCAAGGCAATGACAACTTACTTGTGATACTGCAGGCTCATGCTCCAAAGCCCAACTTCAGCTTGTCGTCGTCGGTGTTCTCAACATTGTTACCGATTTCATGCTGCTCGTGCTTCCGATCCCATTGGTCGTCTCTCTCAAGACCCCGTGGCAGCGCAAGATTCAGCTGTACGCGCTCTTCACTCTCGGTATTTTCATCATCGCCATTACTGTCATCCGTCTCCCCATCAACATCAACAACAAGGACAGTCAAGTCAACCGCACGACCTGGGCCAGCACCGAGTTGCTGACCGCCGCCATCGTCGTCAACGCACCCACACTTTACGGTATCTGGAACAAAAAGAGACAGGCAAAGTCGTCGTCAAAGTCGCACGGGACCTCTGGGCTTCATTACTACGCCGGCGGGACGCATGCGTCAACGGTTCACCGTTCCACCGTTCGAGGAGGAGCGAGCGAGGAGTCGTACGCCATGAACTCTAGGCGCAAAATGGGCCCCATGGAAGGAATCATGCAGACGAAGGAGGTGATCGTGTCAGAGTTCAGGCAGGATGGTGATCGCAAAAACGGGCGGTATGAGAATCTGCCGGATGATGTGGAAAACGCCTCCAGCCATTCCAGCCAACACGGCATTCTGAAGAATTAATGACCCCTCTCTTCGAGTAGAGAACTTAGACGATAGAATGAAATGAATCTTCATTAATGTCAAAATCGTGGACCCTAATCGTCAAGTTGTTTTTGAATTTCACGTTTCGGAAGATCTCCGAGTGGTACCAAGAAGGGCCGTTTCATCGTGCCGCTCCCGCATCCCGCATAGCCGTGCGCACAGACGACTCCGGATCGTCGTCATCGGATGAACAGCTGTTCAAGGTCAACCCTGGGCGCTGGTAAACAGAAGCAATCAAGTTGACACAACTCATTAACGGCATTATGATGCATTATATCTCATTAGAGGCTTTCAACATCAAGGAACGCGAGTGCAGTAAGAACTTTGGTGACGTAGGTAACAAATGTTGTATGCCCCTCTAATCACGGCTAGTAAACTCCGAATTTAAGGGTGCAACCATAGGCACAATCTCCAATTTATTCACATCATACTCAGGCCTTGACATGTTCCGACTGATCTCATGAAAAGGCCACCGAAATGGTAGGCGTCTTGATTGGTAACTGGAGTCCCAATCGTTCCGAGTCCTCATGAAAGAGCAAAACGCGTGTTCTTTCGACATGCCTTCCATTGAGGCTCTAGCAGAGCCTGATTTGAACACACCCTCAGGCGCTCACATTTGTGACGGCAGGGATGTCTTCCGTGTTCCCCATGCAAGACATGATGACGCAGGGTGACAGCCACTCAGCAGTTATTGGTTACACAAACACGAGTCCGAGGAGGCCACCCAATGGCACATATCCAGCGCGTTCTGGGCAGAAGCAGGCTCTGAAGTTCCCCGAGCCGCAGCGACTCTCTGACGGCTGCGCCATGGTCTGATTCAGGCCTCCGGGCACGCATCTCCAGGGGTCGGTACATTAGCGAACGAAAGTCCAGCTGCAGTTGGCCTCCCTGTTCGGGCGGTGCGGGCCGGGTGACAGCGAAGAGAGAGAGAAAAAAAAGATCCATTAAATGCCAGAAATTCCAGAGCCTCGTTGGAAGGGGATGATTGCCCCTCGTCTCTCCGCAGCTGCTCCCGCTCCGTCGACTTTGGTTCTAATCTTCTCCATCTTTCGTTCCTTCGGGCTCGTGTGAGCAGCGGTGCGTGTCGATTGACGGAGACGCTCTTCACCGGCCAAGCTCCACATCGCCGTGCCGAACGTGAGCGCTCTCTCGGAGGTCTGCCAACCTTCCCGTCGCATTTCAATCGTTCATATCCACCCTGGTTCTCCCTCGGCCCTCCTGCTTGTGCTGGCTCCATCTTCAGCTTCCGCTGTGATATCCACACCATGGCTGGCGATAACGAGCTTCCTGTTGCCATCGTGGCCCTCATTGTTGCCGTCGTGGCTCTGTTTGTTGCGTTGCTGCAAATCGCGCAGGCAATGTTCGCCTCCGCGCGGGGGCTTCCCAACTGCGACGAGAGAGTCATCGGGGAAATGTGGGCTAAACACGCACATCGCAAGTTTATCCCCCATCAACTGCGTCTTGAGGTCAACTTCGAGGCTCCAGTCATATTCCTCGCACCTGGGGATAACCAGAGGGGTCCCGTCAAGGGAAAAGAGGTCCTCATTTTCCAAGGTAATGAAGTCAGCTGCAACAAATGCCGTGTCAAATGGGACGAGGTTCGTCCCCCGCCAAAGAAGGAAGAGCACAAGGAGGACTCCGAGGAGCACAAGGGCCACGCTGAGGTCAAGACGAAAGAGCCGGTCCATACCATCGAAAACGAGAAAGCCACCTGGGGTTTGCTGTTGGTAGCCATTCAGAAGATGGAGAGGGATTCATGGCTCTGGGAGAGGCCTGAGCAGGATCTGGGAAACGAAGATCCACAACCACCACTCGATGTCCCCAAGGCAACTCTGACGGTCCAAATGCAGATCAAGAAGAGGAACTTTGATACAAATCCCGCCATCAAGAAGCCGTACGCAACGTCAACTATTTCCCATCTGATCGAGCTCGCTGCAGTGCTTGGGATCTACTGGAAAGTCTTCAACCAGGACGACAACAAGTATCGAGCAGAGGGTAACGGTTATAGTCTCATGGGGTCCCGGGCTTCCGATTTTGGTATCGTTTTCACTTTTGAGAACACCGGAGCAACTGTTTTTGGAAGTCGCCGGGTAATACCAACTTCTGAAGTGAAAGAACTTTGTTTTGGAAGATTACCGACGTTATATCGGGAAAGGGGAGTGCGAGAGAAGAATGGAGTAAAGACGGTGAAGTCCGAAGATGGAGAATGGCAGAACCCCCTTCACACATCGTCCGGGGATAAGAACCTCAAAGTCGAAATACTCCAGTTGGGTAGTGAGGACGAGATCGCGGAAACGATGACCCAGATCGGATGCAATGTCAACACCACCAACTATGCCAAGGAGAAGGGGAAAAACAAGCATCTATTCCCTGGTACGCCCATATTTTTCCTCTCTGCTGCGCGATTGCTAATATCATCGAACAGTACCGTTCGAGATCATCGGCATGCTTGCAAGGACTCTCCATATCAAGAACAGATGCTTCAGGTATCTGCCAAACCCTACAATCTTCGCTTGGAATGGAGAGTCACTTTCAATGGTGAACCTCCTACATGCATTCTGCAGTCTCATCAATCAAGATCTTGGATCCATCGAGGATCATCAACCACAAAACACAACCGAATTGATTCTGTCGGATATCGACAAGATCAAGCAGCTTGCCAGCAGATCTGAAGAAGTGTGCAAAGTTGTCGAGGAAGGAGGGCAATTCACATATGTGCAGATGAACGCGCTGCACGATGCCATAGATGAAGCAGACAAGACACTAAAGGGAGGAGAGTCACCGTCAAGCACCCAACAGCCCGTCGTGCTAGACGTTCTTCGATGCCACCTCCAGGAAGTATTGGCGGCAATCAACAAGGACTCGGACGCGAAGACCTCCAAGGCTGACGACATATTGCCTTCGTTCGGCAATCTTCTCGAGGTGCCTCCCGAGATGCGAGAGCAAAGATTCTTGGAAACCTACTTCAGAGGCATCCTCTGGCGCGTGATTCCCATCGAGAAGTCTGACGGAAAGGACACCGGCAGTGATCAGAAGCAGGTATCTCGGGCTGTTCACAAGAAGACTGAAGATGCTCGGCAGTCACTCAGGGCCAATGGACAAACATCGGCACAAGCAGACGACGCCACGGCAACGTCGCCACAGTCGGCGACGGGAGGTTCAGTGGCCACTTCCCACGATGACTGGGAACCGACACCATTGTCGAAAAAGACACTATCTTGGTCCCAGAATCCGCCACCCAAACCACGGGGAAAGAACTGGGAGCGCACGTTGCAGAGCCAGGACGAGATGCGGCGTCTGAAGATTTGGTACACGCTGGTTTTCAGAATGATTTGCTGGCTCATGCTTCACGATTTCGATAAGAAAGATACGAAAGTTCCCAGCAGCGACTTGATGGGCAACAGGCAGCCAGTTTTCCTTTTTTGAATTATTTACCTGTTGGTGGTGTTCTAGCGTGTCGCTGGTTTCCTTCAACTCCGATGTTTTTTTGTGGCATAGTGTCCTTGGACCGTCTCGTGTCTTGGTCCGAACGTTCTTGGACGACACGTTGAACTTGATTTAATAAATATCCGAGACGAATGTTTGCAACAGGTAGCTGCCCCCCAACCAGCCTGGCCAACGGTGATTTGATCATCTCAGAAGAGAGCATGTTAAGTTGTTAACTCGATGCCACACAACCTTTTGGAGGCTTGACACTCGACGAACAGCCCTTTTCGTCAATTGACGGATCTCATTTGAGAGAGATTCTATCGTACGTGTAGTTCTTCTCTAAGGAAGAAGCTATTAAGCTTTGTTTGCTCAGAGCTTTGGTGCCTTGTGAGACCATGCAATATGATTCAGTGCGGCAGGGTGAGCCCAGGGAATGGATCCTCAAACAGCCCTGGACAAGGACAGGACCGGAGCTGGGGGAGACCCCGCGTTTACCCCGCTGTCCGATCGCTGAAACTTTTCCGTTGGCCTGATCTTCAGGGACCCAAACACCTTCAGCTGCGAGCAGTCGGCTTCGTCTCGACGCGAATAAATCCGACAGTTCGACGCGCCTGTCGCGGTGCCCGATCCTCCACGAGGTCATATTCTTCTACAATTGTACTCAATCACAGACGCGACTGCCATGAGCTCCCCCGAGCAGCCCGCCGCCCTGATGGAGGGCCGGCGCATCTACCTGGGCAACCTCCTCTACATTGTCCAGCCGATCGAGATCGAAAACATGCTCAAAGACAACGGCTTCGCGGACTACGAAAAGATCCACATCTCGGTCGATCCCGTCAGCGCCCGGAACCCCGGCTACTGCTTCGTCGACTTCCTCGAGCGCGCCGACGCCGACCGGGCCCTCTCCTCCCTCGACGTCCGGATCCGCGGCCGGCAGGTCAAGGTCGGGCCCTGCGAGCCGAAGAAACCGAGACGGAGCCGGTGGAACAGCGACCAGGAGCCGACGTTCAACAGATGGGGGAACTGGTCGGGGCAGAGGGGCCTCGCCAGCGGCGGCGAGGACGAGGGCGCGCCCATCGGCAAGGTCGACGAACGCGGCACCGAGCATGGCCCCTACGGCGCGATTGACCACTTCGACAAGGTCGCTGCCACGGACAGAGACGGCCGCAGGCTCTATGTCGGCGGGCTGACCAAGATGATTGACCAGCAGCACAACCACGACGAGATCCGCGAGATTTTCGAGGGATTCAACCCGTGAGTCGTCGCTCCCTGCCAAGCGGCTGTTTGTAGCCCCCGCGCTGACGTGACACGATTCCCAGGATAGCGATCGGCAAACGAATCACCCCGCACGAGACGACGAGGACCAAGCCCGGCAACCACCACTACTGCTTCGTCGATTTCGAAACCGTCGAAGAAGCCGCCGCCGCGATCGAGGCGCTCAACGGAAAGGAGCGGAACGGCGACAGGCTGCGCATCAAGGTCGCCAACCCTCTCCCGCAGAAGCTCCAGGACCGAACCCGCGCCTCCGACGGCAGCGAGCCTGCGGCCAAAGACAACACGGTGTGGCGCGAGAGGCCTGCCCGCAACGACGACTGGTCGAGGGAGAGCCGGCCCAGAGGCGACGGAAATGCGTGGCGGAAGGCCGGCTCCAGCACGCCTACAGGCAAATCGGACCAGCCGCTGAAGTCTCTGGCATCGAGCAACTGGCGGCGGAGAGATGCTGCTCCTGAGAGTTGAATCGCCTAGGACAGGATAATGATTTAATGTGGAAACTTGTCCGTGGGGATGGCTGCTCCTCCCCCTTGCATGCTGACAGCAGCGGCCACCGCGTGAGTCAACCGGCCAGTGGCTTAGATCCCGGCACGTTGGTCACAGCCTCTCCTCCGGGTAGGACAAGTCGAGGCACTCGAAAGAATATCAACATTAGCCAGCGTTCCAAAGATTATGAATCCAGCGTTGTCAGAATACTTAAATGTCTAATTGAAACACTCTATCGTGAAGCACGTTTCCCACAGGACAACTATGTTCTGCCTTCTCTTGCGATCGTCCCGAACAAAATTTCCACGATGGATTCATTATCACACCATGGAAAGTTCAAGCAACGTTCTTACGAAACCTCAAGGGACAGACACATCCCCGAGCTGCAAAGCCATCCCGACGAGCCTTCCATCGTTCTTTTGGGAGATTCCATGATCGAACGCATGATCACCACCGGGCTGTCTCCAAGCTTCCAGCCGTGGCCGTCCCCAGCCATGGTCACCGACGAATTGATCTCTAGAAACGCCAGCAAAGGCCCCTCGCCGACAGTGCGACGACTCAATGGCGTTTTCAACGCCGGCGTCGGTGGGGATAAATTCGAGAACGTCATCTACCGCCTCGCAGGCTCATTGGACCCGGAGAAACCACTGGCCAGCTTACTCGACGCGCTTCGACAGCGCAACGTCAAGCTCTGGGTGCTGCATGCGGGCACGAACAACTTGCATCCCAAACGCGGCTTGCGCGAGACCGACATGAGGCTGCTGAGGCTCCTCGTGGACACCCTTTTGGCGAGTGGGGGGCGCGTCCTGCTCGTCGGGCTGTTTCGGAGGAAGGACATCAGTCACGAGTTGGTATCGAAGGCCAACGAGGACTATCTGGAGCTGGCTCGAGAGCTTGGGAAGACTACGGGCGGCCAGGTCGAGTTCTTCGCGCCGCCCGCAGTGGATATGGACAAGCATTTGGTTGATCATGTTCACTTGAACGAGGAAGGGTATCGGGTATGGGGCGAGATATTACTAAGAAGGGTTCTAGGTTCAGTAGACGACGAGGAATCTTGAGGTTATTGGTTAGGCCTACAGGTGATTTCGTGCTTATAGTCTTTCTAGTCTCATAATATAACTACAGATTGGTTGGCACTACATGGGCAGTACCGTCCCCCTGGGTGCGAATAGCATTCCTTGGCTAAAGGCTACCTCAAAGCCATCGATTGATCCACACCTGCTGAGGGTAAAGACCATGGGTTGGCAGAATAACTGGTATTTTGTTGTGAATTGGATAAACTTCATCCTTCACACAACGGTTAGCCCTGTACTTGCGGAGAAGCTTGTTCATGGTGTCATGAAATCCAAACTCAAGTAGCCGAATACGGACTGAGGGATCAAAGGTTCATTGGGGAAAGCTACTGAGAAGTATGGTTCTCGTAAGGCCTCTGTAGTAGCTGCTCAGATCTGGTAGAGAATAAATAACAATCTCGCTGGGTTATCAGTCTGGAGTTCCTACTTGCAAAAGACATGATCAAAGCTCACGCTTGCTCTATAACTCCGTCTCCAGTCATAGAGACAGAAACTATATAAACATACCTTGTCCACGTATTGGTCTTATACGCACGACCTTTGGGGCCAATGTGCCTCATCTGTCCGCGTTCTCCAGGAAGCCAGCGGCCAGGCCATCCTGAATGCTTCCGAAGATGCCAGGTTCAGGGTCGCGATGTACAAGATCTACAGCTGCGCCAATTGGGTCTTCGGCTACAAGACTACAATACCCCGGCTAGTCTCAAGAACATATTACACGCCCTCGAATCTCCGCCAGCACCACGAGGATCTCAAGCACAGACTCAGTGAGACCGACCTACTTGAAATACCTATCACTACTACACCATCAACCAGCTTCACTTTCGCCAGTGCTTTACCCGCCTCTACACTAGTGTCCAGTACGACATCCAAGTCTCTGCATGTAATGCCAAGCACGCGAGAAAGCTTAAAAGGCTTGAAGGAAAGTATCAGCACGAACTTACGGGAGTTAGGCAAAGTATAGACTGGCGTATTCCGCTCCAAAACTGAACAGAACTGGGACATTGTGATCTCATCAAACGACCCGAATGATACAACATGAGAGGATGCTTTGATGGACAAGGAACTTTGGCCGACCAGAGGTCACTGGTTGGGGAGAAGATGAGATGGACTGGAGTTGAGATGACGATTCTGACGAGGGTAGAAACAAAGTCTGGGGAAGATGAAGGCAAAGACGAGACGCACAGTTTTAGAGTGTTCTAGTTACAAACAGCTTACCCTTCATGAACCTATGACATCGACCACCAGTCCTTGTTGGCTGCGTTTTGCGGCGCTTGAACTGGTGAATTATCTCGTGCCAAAGTGGTGATATCATAAATCTAACACGCGTTGCAATTCACACAGTTTGCTCTATCCATGTTCTCAAGATGCAGTGCTCGATCCTACCTCTGACCTGGGAGGATGGAAGCAAGGGGATGGGCGATCTGTCCAGACCTCGGAAGAATGGATTTCCGACATCTTCATTCCGTCAAGGTACATACTACAGTATGCCGCTCGCAATAATCACCAGGGCATTTGAGATATCGGAAACTAAACGCCGAAACCTGTGAGCAGAGTTTAAATACGGGGAAGGCGATGGCTAAAGTTGCCCCCTTCTGTGCCCTCTCAGTCTCAGCACAAGTCCCATCAGGCGGGAGTCCGTGTCCCAACCAATACTACATGTACACGCAAACTTCCGCCTTCACCCATGCAAGAGGAGAGCAAATTGTCTCCACGGAACCCACGGACAACGGAGCTTATTTGAACATCCACGACCGTCCCTATGCTATAACGACCTTCCACCACCCTCCCACGTACGTTCTCATCTTTTTTATAGAGTTTCGGCGCTTTGGCCATGAGACACGACTCATTCTTGTCGCAGGAGGGCAGCTGGAAGGCCTGTGAATCTGAAAATGACTCGGCCGGCACCCTCCGCTGCGCTGCCCTCTCCTAGCAAAGTCCGTTTTCATCATGTCTTACCTCATCATAGGCGGAATATTAGCCTCGTTGGTCAAACCTTAGAGGCTCGTACCCCCGCGCCAGGATATCTACGTAGGACTACTATCATACTGGCTCAGTACATCACTTACGAATCACCACGTCGCTCACTTCAGCTTTGTCCCCCAATGATGGAGGTAAATATCCCGTTGGGTCGACCTTCGGCCTGAAGCAGCCAGAAACCACCGGCAGGACCAGTCTCTTGCGTCACGCTGTCTTGAGTCTGCTCACGCCCCTGGGCACCGGAAGCCGTCGGTCGCAGACCTCCTCATCAACGTGGGGTCGGTCTTTCAAAAATCGGGATCCCGTATCGAGTTACTCCGGGACTTAAATCATCATGGGGTGCCGGCCGTCTGCGAGCTGCTTCGCCTGTAAGGCGAGGAAAGTGAAGGTGACTTACGACCGGACCCATTACCTCCCCAAGCCGCCCTCTGGTTAACGCCTTCTAGTGCGATCTGCAGAAGCCTCACTGTAACCGCTGCACATCATTAGGGCGGCAATGCCCCGGCTACGCAGACCCGTGGACCGTCGTCCACCGACAGCAGAATGCCTCGGCGGCTCACCAGGTCCAGGTCCGCGTCGCCAAGCGCCTCAAGGAGAGAGGCGACTGGAGTTCCAGCATCAGAAGGACGAGCGTCGGCGAGGGCGGCTCACCCGAGAGTCAGAGGAGCGACTCGTCAGAGGAAGAAGAGCTCGTGAGACGGTTATCCGTCACGCCCCGGGCCGTCCAGTACGACTCGGAAATCTATTCCATGAGACACTTTCACTCAAACTACACCTCCGGCAACGAGGTCGCCTTCTTCAATCTTCTGTTCGATCTCAAGCCGCCGCAGGACTCCCCCGGGGTGTTTGAAGAGGCCGTCAAGGCGACGGCGCTGGCCAGTTCATCGCTCCAGCTTTGCCAGGCCGGTATGATGGCCCAGGCGAAGCAGCACTACAACAAAGCCATCGTAAGGCTTGGATCTACGCTCCGAGATTCAAACAAGGCGAAGGCCGACTCAGTCGTTGTGGCTTTGCTCACTCTAGGGCTCTTCGAGGTAAACCTTTTGAGTGTCACTTATCTTTTCATAAAACTCTGACATCGTTTGCAGGCCATAATACCCGATAAGACACCGCAAAAAGTCTCATCACATTGTCGCGGATCGCTAGCTCTTCTGAGATACAGGGCAGAGCAAGGCATCGCGACTTCACTAGACAAAGCCGCGCTGGCATTTATTGCCCAATTAGGAGTGAGCATATATCTCCTGCCCCAAAGACAAATGAGACTAAAGCGTCTTCAGATTCTTGAAATATTCGTCGGACAGGATGGTCGGTCGCCGATACTGGCCGGTCTGACGCAAGCCACCTGGGCTCAAGACGGGGTGGTCGAGCCGTTGATAGCTCGCGCCATCGACTACAAGTACAAGGTCCAGAGCACCACGGCGTCGTTGGACATGTCCCAAGCCTCCGTCGAGGACGTCACGGAACTCTTCAACACGGGCATTGCCGTCATACGGGAGCTCGAGGCGGCCGCGAACTACCGCATCACCACCCCGGGGCCCCGCGAGACGACGAGGGACGGGAACGAGGCCGGGCTGAACACCTTCAATGGCCTGCTCAACCACAAAACGGACACGAGCAACGCCATCGCCAAGGGGCTCTACCTCACCGTCAGGCTCCACCTCGTCGAGCAGATCCTCAGCCTGCTCATCGCCCTCGGCGAGCCGACGCGGGAGCAACTGAGGTCCCTCGTCGACCTCCCCCACGGGCTGACCGCGCTCGAGCAGGTGTGCGAGCAGGTCCGCGTGGTGTTTGGCTTCGACGGGCGGGCGTCGGTGTGCAAGGAGCAGGGGATGGGGTTCCAGGCGTGGTGCATGTTCTGGCCCATGATCTCGGTGCTCAAGTCCCCTCTGGCGGACAAGGATACGAAGCTGTGGGTGCTGGATAAGTGTTTGGCGGTGAGCCAGGCGTCCGGGTTCGGGATGGCCATGTACCAGATGGGGTGGTTTAACGGTGGCGCCTCCGAGATGGCCATCATCGAGTAAGAGCTCTTTTGGATGGCCCTCTTGTGCACAACTTTTTTCGGTTTCTGGAGTTGACCAGCGTATAGAAAATACCCGATTGCGTCAGCTTTTGCATTCAAGTTCTGACCACCGACGTCGCAAAGGTCAGTGGACATTCGAATGTGAGAGGAGGCACGAAGGATGCATGTCTCTGTGATGCCACTTCTGTAGAATATGGAACGACCCTGCAAACAATCATGAGTAGTGATTTTCACTCTCTTCCTTTGGTTAACAATACTACTCGCAGTGGCTTGTATGACTGATCAAATAGGCTCCCATTTTTCCGTGTCAAGTGTTTGAAAACCGATAGATCTACTTCCGGACAAACAGCGATCACACTGCTCATCAAATTTCGGTGCTGTACCGTCCTGCATGGCCCCCTTGACCACTTCCTCAGTAAAGAAACACGCACCTGCCCCTCGGTTCTGTCTCCTCAGCCAATAGTCTGCACCGCAATACAACCCTCTGATGAAACCCAAGGGCCTCTACGCAACGCAAATATGCAGGACCCATGTTCGTGAACAAGCCAGCGGGATAATTCTCGCAGCCATTGAAATCTCGAATCGGGAGATGAACCGAAGAGCCCAGCACCCGGTCGTGGTCCGTACGCCGTAAACTTCTGTCAAGCGACTCAGGTCTTTGCGTCCCGGAATCCCGGGCGATCGGCGCGCGCGCGTAGCGCGTGAATTTGGGCGTCGACAGAACAGTCCCCGACGTCCAAGATGCGCACTGCTCACTTGTCGGGCTTTTGCTGCCTCTTCTGGACACTGATACCAGCCGCCAGCAGCAGGGATATGCCAAGCGGTATCGGGAGCGGAAAAGGCAGCGGGAGGGCGGGGTTGGGCGTCAACAGTGCAATGGACAGCGTCTTGTTCACCTCATACCCCGTTCCCGGGAGAACAGGTGTTTCCTTTCCAGAGGCAGAGCGATCGGAGCGAGGTTTCCGACGGCGCTTGCGGGGCCGGCGTGACGGCTGCGCGCCGCCGAGCGCGGGCCGGGACGAACGGGGAAGAGTGGGTTCGTCGGGCTGGCGGTTGGTGGGGCTTGATCGGTGTTGTGGAGCAAACATGCCGTGCGAGGTCCGAAATCAAGATTTTGAGGGAGCCAATTGCGGACTGGAGTCGCACTCACTGCGAGACAAAATAAGCATGAAAATTTTAGGATTGACTTCACCTCAACTCTAAGATTACCGTGTTTCTGCGGTCTTTATCTGGCTTGCGTTGATGATATGGTTTACATCCTTCGGCAGGGTTTTGGCATCGTCAGATGGTTGGTTGAAACGGTCAAGATTCCTTCAGGAATTGTTTCAAACCCCAGGGAATGGGCCGACAATTCGTTGCTAGACAGGTAGCGGGCCAGTGCATAGACTCGGTGGAAGGGATGCAAAAAACGACGCGGGTGGTGCCCTTGCGATGGAATTCTACAACGTTTGTAATACTGCTGGGATGCTGACATCGGTATCAACAACGATTCGCTTGGCGATGGGCCGCGTCATGTGTTTACCTTGGGCTACCATGGATTCACAAGGTGTCACCGATATCAAGTCTGCCCCGGGAGAAAACTTTCTCGCGTGTGCCTGGGGTATGAGATGAGTCGAGATTGCTGACGTGCAGAAAGTGGGAAGCTTGAAGCGATCGCATTGAGAGCTCTGAGTTGTTGCGGACCTAAGAAGGCTTAAGGTGGGCGAATCGTACGAGGTACAAGTGAAAGATGCTTCGCGGCCATGGTTCTTTGGAGTGAAGGTCATTGGAATAAGATGTTT
The DNA here is from genome assembly GCA_025962755.1 of Colletotrichum tropicicola. Lineage (NCBI taxonomy): Eukaryota > Fungi > Ascomycota > Sordariomycetes > Glomerellales > Glomerellaceae > Colletotrichum > Colletotrichum tropicicola. Next base: position 39,588 of record JAOWMA010000117.1, read on the forward strand.
CAACATTTTGGAATTGCTCCGGGGCAATTTCCATGGTTATCTGATTCAGGAAACGAACACCGCCCACCTCGACAAGTCATGGACTTTGTTCATCGACCAATCTGTCTAGCTTTTGAGTACTAACTGATTGAACCATCCAGCTTTCCTGCTAGCATGTCACGATGATCCATGCGCCTGCACCTCGCCAATGACCGGCTTCAACAGCTCCGGCACGACAACCGCCGCGTCCCCGACAAACACCCAATCCCTCCCAGGCCGCACATTCTTCGCGTCAGCAGCGTTGGTGTTGATCACCGCAACCCGCGCCCCCTTCTTCCGGGCCATGTCGGCATACCCGGCGGCAGGCCAGACCTTGCTGGAGGTGCCAATGACGAGGCAGAGATCGATGGGCTCAGGGTCTTCGAAGAGCGCCTCGGCCTGCTTCACGACCTCGACGGGCAGAGCCTCGCCGAACCAGACGACGCCGGGCCGGAGGAGGCTGTTCTTGCACTTGGGGCACTGGGGCAGGTCCTCCTTCGTCAGCCCCGACGACAACCGGACCGCGGCGACCGGGGCGGCCGTCGGTTGCTCCGAGGCCTTGAGAGCGGCCAAGTCCCGCGTAGTCGGAGTGTTTTCCTGGTACCTGTCCCCCAGGATCTGGGCATGCTTCCGGGCGATGCCAGCCAGCAGGACCGGGCTGGCCCTGGGCTTGCTGTCCGGGTCGATGCTCCCGATAGTCGCGCTCTCGTCCCTGGACGGGTCGAGAGCCGGCGTCAGAGACACCTCAAAGTTGTCGCGCTGGACGTACCCGCACCCGGCGGCGTCGACGCACGACACGGTGAACAGGTTCCCGTGGAGCTCCCTCAGCTGGGCGGGCGGGTGGCCGGCGCGGGGGCTCAGGTTGTCGACGTTCTGGGTCAGGGCGACGAAGCGCGGCACGCGGCGGGCGAGCTCGGCGAGGGCGTAGTGTGCCGGGTTCGGCTCGGCGCGGAGGGCGTCTTGGCGGCGGTAGGAGTAGAACTGCCACGAGAGGCCCGGGTCGTGGCGGAAGCCGGCGGGCGAGGCGACTTGCATCACGTCCTGGCCTCGCCATAGCCCGCTGGTTCCGCGGAAGACGGGCAGCCCCGAGGAGGCGGAGAGGCCGGCGCCGATGACGGCGATGATGCGTTTGGCCTGCTTGAGGACGTCGTGGAAGTCGGCGACGGCCGCGGGGTCCAGGGGTGTGTTGTGAGTTGAATCGGCCATTGCAGCTTGAGAGTGTCGCGTATGCTTAGTATGTCGAAGGTAAGTTCATATCGAAAGATTTGGGATGAAGAGAAAAGAGAGAGGCGGGTTTTAAGGGCACTTTGTTATGATGTTGGTTGTTGCTGTTGTCTGCCTGGAGAACAGGCAACAAGGCGACCGGCGGTGCCTAATTCTGCGTCCATAGTCTGCCCCGAAGTTGATTTTGAGACTATTTCGTATAACAAGACGTAATATGTATACATGTGAGAAAGAAAGAAAAAAAGGAATAAAAAATATAAGAGACGAGTGCCGCGGCGCCGTTACACCATCGGCATCCCGCGCAGACGCCCCGAGCAGCGACCCACAGCAGCTCCCGCGCTGAAGCCAATCACCGCCCCCGCCGACGACCCCACCTGCTCAGCGCGCCCACACCGAAAAGGAACTCCCACCGGGGCGCTCGTCCCAACCCGTACGGCGCGCCGCAGCACTGTGACAGCACCACGCAAGCTCCCAGTTGGCCGCAGGAGGGTGCCCTTTCTGACAGACCAACAGCACCGGAACTGTGAAACTAGGACGGGATTCCTTTAAAGATTATTAAAGAGGACGACCCAGGGCCGCACACATCATGGCCGAACCGCCAGCCCAACCGCCGCCAACAGGCAAAGCCATGACTCCAGACGCCATCGCCGCCCTCCTCGCGGCCGCCTCGTCCTGGGCCGACCCCGGCGCCGAGGACCAGGGCCGCGCCCATCGGACCGCGCTGCTGGCCGACGTGCTGCTCACAGCGCAGCAGCTGTGGTTTGCGGGGAGTGAGGAGATTGATCTTGTTGCGGAGAAGCTGGGTGACGGCAGCCGGGATGGTGAGTGGCCAACCAACACCAATACAGCTCACGATGTATGCGATATTGATACAGATCACCAGCTTCATGGAGGCTTCCCCTGGGAGACTCGGGCATCGTCGACTTCTTCCTCACCATCATCAGTGTGCAGGGCTTGCGGCCGGCGCTGAAGAGACACACGCTGCGTCTCATTGGCAACTCTTGTGCCGACACAGGTGCTGCTGTGTTCTCTGTCCTCAGTCATCTCATCGACACTGGAAGCTAACCTCCTCAGATGAGAACCGCGCCCGCGTCATCGCGTCAAACGCCCTGACCGCCGTCATCGGCCTCCTCGCCGACGACGAGGCCCTCCCCTTCGCCGTGCCGGTCCTCTACAACATCCTCGTCGACTACGAGCCCGCGCAGCAGGCAGCGAGCGCCTCGTCTCTCACCCTCGCCTTGGTAGATCTCCTCGCCAGCCCGCGTCTGGCCAACGTCCAACACCTCGTCGGCATCATTGGCAAGATCCTCGCCCTGCTCGCCACGCATGGTGCGTTCCTCGTCGCCTCGAATCCTCTCCTCTCCTCTCGGAACGCTGACAACCACGCAGAAACCGAAGCCACGCTCGCACCGCCGCAAACCCCGGCAATCCTCCTCACGCTGGCGCTGACGCCCACAACCGACGCCGAGGACTTCGTCTCCCTCACCGCCGTCGCACTCGCCTACCTCACCCACGCGCCCATCCAGACGGCCCTCATCACCACCCACTCCGTCCCCATCCTCCTCGCCACTTTCTACCACCTCCAGACCCAGCTCGAGGCCATCCGCGTCGAGGACGAGGACGCCGCCGTCCAGCTCAAGGCCCTCCCGCAGTCCTTCGTCCAGCTCCTCGCCGACGTCTCCTACGCCGACGACTTCACCGCCTACAACCCCATCGGCTCCCCCGTCCTCCGCACCCTCCAGTCCTGGCTCTCCCTCCCCAACGTCCACCTCCAGTCCGCCGCCTGCCTCTGCCTCGGCAACGTCGCCCGCTCCGACGAGGCCTCCTTCGCCCTCGTCAGGCACCACGCCGTCCACCTCCCCCTCGTCCCCCTCCTCCGCGTCTCCAAAGACCCCGTCCTCCTCCACTCCGCCCTCTCCTTCCTCAAGAACCTCGCCATCCCCCCCAACAACAAACCCGCCCTCGGCGACGCCGGCCTCCTCGACCCCGACATCCTCCCCCGCATCTGGGCCCTCGACGTCAACCCCCAGGTCCAGTTCTCCGCCGTCTCCCTCACCCGCCTCCTCCTCGTAAACACCCCGCCCAACGTCAGCCGCCTCTGCGCCCCGCTCAACCCGGACCCCCTCTCCCCCTCCCACGACACCACCCACCTCCACCGCCTCCTCGACCTCTTCGCCCGCTCCGACGCCGACCACACAAAGACCGAGGCCGCCCGCGCCGCCGCCGCCGTCTGCCGCGTCCTGCACACCACCCCGATCCCCCCCGTCCTGCCCGCGACCTGGGACCCCGCCGAGGACGGCTACGTCTTCCGCCCGGAGAAGCCGCTCGCGCCCACGGCCGCCGCCGAAGCCGACTCGGACGGCGGCGCCCGCCGCCGGGAACGTTTTTATCGCCTGCACGCGGGGCTCAACAAGGCCCTCGCCTTCCTCGTCACGCAGACCAAGTTCCCCGTGCTGCGGAGCGAGGCGTGGTTCGTCTTCGCGCTCATGTGCCGCGCCGCGGACGGCGCCGGCGTGGTGCTCCGCACGCTGCAGGTGCCGGGGGCGTTTGAGGCGCTGACGGAGGCGATTACGGGGCGCAGCTTTTCCGGGGAGGAGGAGGAGGAGACGCGGGAGCAGGCGGCTCAGAGTGCGAGCGACGGGCGAGGGGGAGAGGCGGTCGTCGTCGGGGCCGGCGGCAGCGCCGGGGGTAATGCGGCGCTGGTTGATGGGCTCGGGTTGGAGCCGCAGCAGGCGGACCCGTCGCAGGCGGCGGGGATGAAGAAGGTTGATCGGGAGAACGGGCTGGTCATGGTTTCGGAGCTGGTCAGGCGGCACTCGGGTGAGTTGCCTGCCGTGAGGAGGGCCGCGTTTGAGGAGATGTTGAAGGAGGGCGGCGAGATGCTTGTGGATGAGAAGGGGAAGGGGAAGGCATAGCGGGTTGATTAGAACAACAACATCAAGTACACAAGTCAATGATCTGACGGACACCTGAGTGACACAAAGTGATACGATGGCAGGCATCGCACAAGAACCTGAGTTCATCACTGGCAAGAGCATCACGCGACGTGGACAAGAAAAGGCAGCTGAATCAATCCATAGTCTACTCCTGGCACATTTGACCCATGATACACGTCACGTCGTCTTCATACGATGAGCGTCCTCCCCAGAAGGGAGCGGACAACACAAGCGGGCGTGATCAATGCAATAGTTTCTTTATGACCTTGTCCTGAGTATCTCTCTCTCATTCCACTGAACCCACGCCAGGCCAGAAGAAAAAAACCCGACTTCTGAACTTTTTTTCCCGTAAGCCCAGAAGTGTTTTTGTTTAACGTGTCGAAAGCAGCAGCCGAAAACCGATTCCATGCATAACAGTATGCATTGCCGTAGCCGCAGCAGCAAACATAACCCCCCGACACCACAAGAGACGACGACAGAGAGCAGAAGCAGCAAGAGTAAACGTAACGCGGTTGACGCTACGCTTATTTCTTGGCAGCCTCGGCCTCGGCGGCGTCGCGGGCACGCTTCTCGCGCTTGCCCAGGTTGCGGGCCTCGGCTCTGGCGAGGCGGAGCTTGCGGTAGGCACCACCCTCGACGTTCTTGGGGGCGTTGGACTTGGCGATCTCGGAGAAGCCGGAGGCGGCCTTCTCGATGGGGAGGGCGGCGGAGAGGTTGGTGACGGTCTCGGTCTTGGCGAGGTCGACCTTGGAGTCGCCCTGCTTGGGCTTGTTGGAGCGGCGGGGGAAGACAACGAGGCGCTCCTTGTAGGCCTTGAGGCGGGCGACGTTGGCGGCGAGGGACTCCTCGCTCAGGTTCTGGCGGCGGCCGTCGACGGCAATGCCGATGGTGGGAGCGTAGAGGCGGGGGATACCGGCGGCCTGCGGTCGTTAGTCTTGCTGCTTCCCTCGCGTGTCCGAGGCACATTCAGTGCCCCTCCATCCGCCTCGGAAATCGTACCTTGAGCTCAGCCAGGGTGAAACCGCGGCCGGCACGGACCTTGCGGTTGTACTTGATCGTAGGGCATCGCACGATCGGGCGGAGCAAGTCGACGGGACGGGGAGCGACCTTGGCAGCCTTGGCCTGACGGGCGACACGGCGGCTGTGCTTCTTGCCGGCCTGTTGTTTTTTCCACAGTCAGAACGGGTTGCCCTCTCAAAACCTCTTCGAAATCCCTTCTCGTTTCGGCGCAATCATACCTGGTCGAAGTGCGTCCGGACCCGGCGCTGCCAATCCTTGCGGAAGTCTGTTTGATGCTGTCAGTTGCGGTGTTCTCGGGGTCGTCGTCGCGGGAGGAGGAATTCTCACGGTTGTGGGGGATCTGCTGGTTGTGTGCGATCGCCTGGAGAAACGAAAATGTCAGTAACGGCGAGCGCGAAGCCTTCGTCGGCGTTCGTGGCGGGCGCGTCGACGTACCATTGTGCCTGTGTCGCGATCAAAGGGTTAGTAGTCCTGGGCCGTCGTCGAGATGCTGCGGGAGGCGTGGAAATTTCCTGGGAGGAGACGAGTCAAAATCTCTGGAGGGCATGAAAACCCTACGAAGCTCGGTACGTACTTGGGGATTTTTTGGTGCGGGTCGCAGCTGCGCCTGTTCTGGCCGTGGGGACCCACCGGGGCGTGGCAGGGCAGGCGGCACAGGCGACGGCCGAACCTTGATCCGGGTGCTCCTGCCGTGTAGCCAATCGCGGCTGCCCGCGGCGGGACCGCAGTGAATTTTTCTGCGCAGGCAGGCGTGGGTACGTACCTTACTGATTGGGGCCGCCTGCCAGAAATCTATATAATGCCGTCGACCTCGCGCAACCTCGACTCTGATTCCTTTTGAAAGGCATACTTACCTTGTCCGGCTTCGGGGAGATCAAGAATTCCTCGGAGCAAAGGGAGAGGCCTGCATTGCACATCGCGGAGTCGATCCCTTTCGATTGTCCTACGGGACCGTCGCGGGCGGAATTTTTTATTTATGCCTGTTTTCATTGTGTTCTCTGCCGCGCGCAGGGTCATGAAGAAGATGCAGCCTGGGTCGTGTCCGTTATACTGAATCAATCGTTCTCTGGGCAATGCCCATGCTGCCAAACATGGTACACCGTATGGAAGTTGCCTGGCGACGCAGAATTGAGGCTGAAGCTACGCAGTGATGCCTCAAATCTGATCCAATGTAGGGGACGGAAGCTCCAACAAGCGCGTGAGGTGTTCTTCCATTGAGTTATCCCAATGCCATCTTGTTTTTGCTGCAGGGAGCAATGCCTCAAGAACATCGCCAATTCCCCGTCACCTCGGCCCCAAAGCTATCAATTGATCTTCGTGTGCGTCTCCTTGCAAGATGAAGAACATCAGATCGTCAATTGAAGTGAAGAACTGTCACCAATTGGCATAAACCTCCGTAGCTTGGTCCAGACTCTCATCACCGTTGAACTCAACGTCCACAGCTGTCCGCAGCTGCTCCCCAAGCTCCAGCTCCAGCTCCAGCAGAAAGAAAGAAAAAAAAAAGTCTCGTACGACATCGACCCCGGAACAAACCGCACCAATAACGGCCCGCCAAAAACCCAGCAGCCCGGACCCATTCCTCCCCCCCAAAGCTCCAAAAAAATCTCATGACAGCCCATATCCCGTGCCGTCCACGTTCCCCCGTCCCCCGAGTCCCCGACGACGCCCTCTCGAGATTCGGAAAACCCGCGACGAAACGCACATCCCTACCCCGACCGCGCCCATCCCCGTCCCCTCCGTCGTCCATCACAGCAGCAGCAGCAGCAGCAGCAGCACCAATTCAAACCCGTGCAGCGCACACACACAGAGACAGAGGACAATGGCTTCCAGAGTAGGCCCCCGGAGCGCCTCGGACGCAACGCGCTTCACCTCGACCACCCCGCACGCCGCCTCCAAGCACGCTCCCACATCGCCGGCGGCCGCGGCAACAGCAGCAGCGGCGGCAGCCTCCCGCCGGTCCTCGCCAAAGATCCCCGGCCGGCTGCCGGGCGAGACCCCCGAGGAGCGCGTCCGCCGCCTCCGCGCCGCCCACGAGGCCGCGCGCAAAGCCCAGACTTCCAGCGTCGACCGCGTCATCGGCGGCAGCCGTCGCTTCTTCGACGTGGCGCACAAGGCGACCGTCATCGGCCTCGTCGGCTTCACGGGTGCGTACCTACCTGCCTACCTAGTGTCGGGATCCGGTGTCAATTGGCTCGAGCTTGCTCGATTCGCCACCCCCAACACCACACATGGGATACATGAAAAAGCCCGAGGAGATACGAACAGAGAAAAGCTAACAAACCTCCCCCCCTCACAGCCATCGCCGGCCTCGTCTCAGTCTACTCCGTCTACGACATGGTAACCTACAACAAGCAGCGCCGCGCAGACTTCATCGAGGCCCAGCGCAAGATGGAAGAGGACTCCCTGGCCGCCGCCCGCCTGGCCTTCATCAACGGCACCGCCACCGACGCCCAGGTCACCCTCGTCGAGGAGGCCAACGCCCTCGCCCGCGAGACGGGCGTCAAGCTCCCGCCCCTCCTCTCCGCCCCCACCGTCACCACCCAGGCCGAGAAGATTTTCGGCTCAGGACAGCACCAGCAGCACCAGCACACTTCTCCCGCAGCGGCGGCAGCAACATCAACAACACCAGACGCCCCCGCCGAACCCGCGCCGAGGAACAAGTGGTGGTCCCTCTCCTCCTCCCGGTCCGACCCCTCCGAGAGCCTCAGCGAGGAAGACGAGTCCGCGGGCGTCCGCGCGGCGGACCTCGCCCGCGCCGTCGAGAACCGGAAAGAGTTCTTCCAGGAAAAGGCCAAGGAGGCCTTTGAGCGCGAGAGGGAGAACCAGAGGCGCGGCGGCCCGCTCGACCAGGTCGGCCTGCCGCAGGAGGAGAAGAAGCCCGAGAAGAAGGGGTGGTGGTAAAAGGCAACAGGTGTTGGGGAGAACGAACCAAAAGAAAAAAAAACATCCTTGACTTGCCTCTGGCAGTAGCGGCGGCGGCGGCGACGGCGGCGGCGACGGCCAATTTCTGTTATAATTTGATACAAGACCAAAATCCGGGGAGAGCATGCGGTATTGTGACGATATTGGGGTGCATAGAAGAAACCAAAAAGCAGGGGAGGGTTGGCGGTCCGGAAGAGGCGGAGAAGGGCCCGGCCATGTTGATAATGGTGTGAGCTGTACAGTCGGGGGTGACTGTGGCTGGTCAACGAGGAGGAGGAGGAGAGAAGTCACTGTACGAGTGCCGGTTCCGCTTCCCAGACTTCCCTCGACGCCGGGGGAGGACGGGGTCGGGAAAGAGAGTGTGTCACTGTATCATAGTGTAGACTTGACTGGATGTGCATTAGACGGCGTCCGGTTGAACCTTTTGCATGCGGGGAGGAAATATCATCCTCATCTTTGCATCGCTCAAGCCTTTTTATCCTTCAAGAAACCATGTTCTCGCAGTCCTGTGCGCTCAGTCGTGCTTGTGAGGCGTCACAAATTGGCTCTCAGCTGGGGATACAGCAGACGCAAAATCTCACGCGGCGTCACCGGCAATTACCTCACTCAGCCAGACCATTGACGCGACATGAACAAGCCTGCAGCTGTGAGCCGCTGTGATTACGTCCCCCTGGACTGGTATTATGTACGACCCCGATCAAACGCTTCTCAAATGCAATACTGCCCGAGTCTGCCGCGCCGGGTCAGCTGGTTCCCGTCCCGAAAATGCACACCGAAAACCTATAAACCGAAATAACGAGTCTGCCTAAACCCAGACCCGAACGAGTGGATATGTATGCGCTAAGTGGTATTACGCACGGCGGCTCCGAATAACCGCCAGGAGACGCCGCTCATTCCCCGAATCAATAACGCCAAAAAAAAAAAAAAGAAGCAGTGTGCTCCGTCCGGCTTTGCTTTTATCATCTCAGACGCCTCGCCAGTGGCGACGAGCGCTCCCATTGTCGTTCTCTCTGCTGATGCTCCTGGCGTGCTCTCATCATGTAGTCTTCCGGGTGTTCGTCGTATACGACGATTTCCTCTGCGTTCCTCAAGTCCACGAGCAGGTATAGCCCGTTCTATGAGACGATGATGTGATTGAAGTGGCCCGGGACTTTGAGGCGGCATTTTTCGCAGTCGGCCCTATACCCTATGCTGAAACTCTTCTTCATGCCCGGCTGCCAGGTCCAGTGATTCACGGTGTGCCTAGACCGAATGTGTCCCTTGCGTCCGGGCGAGGGCGTTGCGGGTGCCGAAGTCGTCTCCGTCGGCTGTCCAGAGTGGTCTTCCACGTCCATCATGCCAGTGTCGTGCTGGGAGTGGCCGTTGAGTGACGACTGCTCGAGGCGCATGGTAAGCTGAGATGGGAAGCCATTGTCGAGAACCATGCCCGGCGGACTCAAGCTCCCGCTGCCGGCGTGGCTGGTCGAGTCCTCTCCCTCGCTTATGGGAGAGGGCAGGCGACGGTTCTGGACGGCGTGCCAGTCTTCGGTACCCTCCATAGAACGGGGGATGCTGCGGGACTCATCGGAGCCGAAGCCGGCGTGCATGTGGCCCATATTGACGACGCCGTTGAGATGGCTTACTGCTGGGCCCGGGCCGCCCCAGGCGCCACCCCGGACCTGTGCTGCAAAGTTGGGCTGTATGGGGGTCGGCATGCGACCGTTGACTGAGGAGACGTGATCTGGTTGGACGTGGGTGCGGTTGTGCTCCTGCGGGACGGGCGGCGGCGACATCGTGTCCATCATGTCCATATCACGATCGGGCTCGATCTGCTGGAAGGGGGAGGGCTGGCACGACATGGGTGCTGGTGACGACGACCAAGGCGAGAAGCGCGACTTGGGCTGCTCCTCCGAGTCGGAGTCGCCGGGCGTCAGCGTGCAGGGGACGGCGTTGAGGGGTATGACGGGCGCCGACCAGCGCTTCGAAGACGAGGGCGATGTTCGGAGGGGCAGGCATTGCAGGCGTTTCTGGGAGTCGTCAGTCAGCGGCTGCTGCGATGGCACATGGGGCCGAGGAGTGCGGGAATGGACATGCAACGTACATTTCTGTGCTCGCCGAAGCTGAGGGTGCCATTCATCAGGTCATCCTCGTCGTCTCGCCCCCGCTTCCGAGTTGCGTCTGGGAAATGCTGCATGCCGAACATGGTGAAGTGTATGCAAAAGCGTGGTGTGGTTGATATGGAGTGGAGTGCAACGAACAAGGGGTCAAGAGCGGATGGGGATGCAGCGCGCGGTCTAGCTAGCGATGACAGCTCTCTCGTCGACAAGGCAGTCTGGCGGAATGACAGCTGGAGTGATGTAGAGGAGAGAAACGACGGCGTCGACGGGCGCGAGTGTGTGCGTGTGTGTGTCCGTGTCTGGTGTGCACTGGCTGCTGCCAAGTTCCCCCGGACTGAGGGTGCCGGGACTGGCGGGGGGTTGGGACTCGGACGGGCTGGGTCGTGGGGAGGAAGTGGAAGTGGCAGGCGGCGCAGATGCGGTGCGGGTGGAGGCGGACCAGAGGTGCCCACTGCAAGGAAGGCGGCGAAGACGCAGAAGCAGCCGGCGAAGCAGGAGCAGAAGCAGAAGCAGAAGCAGCACCCGGTTCCGCCGCTCGCGATCGACAAGGTGATTGGCCTCGCGGGCTGGTTGCGAGGGAGGCTGAGTCGAGGGAAGGCGGGAGGAGCCCAGCAAAGACGCAAGTTTTGCGCGTTGGACGAGTTTGCAGGATTGTGTGTAAGTCGCGCCCAAAGAGGCAAGGCCCGATCTGCAGAGAGCAGCAGCAGCAGCAGCACCTTTATGGCGAGCTGCGCATTCAGTGCCGCGTCGGTGGAGGTCCGGGGATGCGACGCTGTGCAGTGCAGTGCCGACTCTCTCGTTGCTTCTTCCGCGTGGTGTGTCGAGATCGTCCAGTGCCTGTTCCACCAGGGGGAGATGTTTCTCGAGCAGGAAGACAGACGCAAAAAGCCAAACCAGATTCTCGGGAGGGAGGAAGTTGCAGATAAAGTGGTGGGAATAAAGTAGAAGGAGAAAAAAAAATATCAAGCTGGAGAAGCAGGAAGGCAGCGACCACGACCGGCAAGTTCCTTACCAGCACCACCAAGCAACAACCAGCAGGAGCGACGGTGGCAGCAGAGCAGCAGCGGCAGGCAGGCACGGGTGCGCGGTGTCAAAAAAGCGGGTACCGCACGCCACAAAAGGGGGAGGGGACCAGGCCACTAACCACTAACGGGGCAGGGACGTCACGTCCGGTGGGTAGTGGAAGGAAGCCGGTGCGCTAAGAGGCAGCAGCGACCCCGTGCGAAAGGCGCAAAACTCTGAAGTGTGGAATTGCAAAGAGCCAAAGCCACGCGCAATAGCGGCAGGCCAATCACGCAGGCGGCCGTGGCAATCCAGGTCCTTCCCGGGCTAACGGGTCCGGTCCTGCCAGGAGCTGGAGAGAGACAAGAGTCAGGGCGCTAAGACGCGCTAGTTCCACGCTGCTGGAATCCAACCGAGAGGGGGAGCTGTGCTGCTGTGCTGTGCTGCAGCCCAGATGACGGAATCGTTCGCGATTGGGTCCCAAGGGAATGTCGGCGGTGTTTGCTTGTTTGTTCAGGCGTGGTCTCGCGGCTTCGAGATGTCGTGCAACGTGTCGAGTGTCTCTGCTCCAGACCAGACTGGAATGGAACGGAGCCCGTCTTCCACCGGATGCCTCTCGGTGTCGGTGTTATGTACGGAGCAAGGGTGCAGAGCTCGATGCAAGCAGTCGGAGAAAAGCCAAGGAGCGGGACGGCTGCAACGGAGGGGGACCAACGTTCGCTGAAGAACACCCGAAATGATATGCCAGAGAAAAGAAAACGGCGGTAGACTGGTGACAGTCTGTAGCAGCGCGACACCAGCACCAGGCAAGGGGCAAGGGGGAGCGGGAGGGGAGGGTGAGAGAAAAGGAAAACCCGGAAACGAGGGCTTCTTGGTAGATCTCCGGGAACAGACGGAAAACATTCACGGCAAGACGAAGAAAAGAAAAGGTGAGATGGGATATAGGGCAAGGTGGCGTTAGAAACGAAAGAGGGCGGCCCAAGGGCTCTTATTCCGGCCGACTAAGATCGAGGAGCCGGGGCTGACGACAAGTCATCAACACGGCCGGCAAGGCAAGGCAAGGGCAAAGGCAGTGATGATGGAGGACAGAACCATGGGAACCTTTTTTTTTTTGTTCTTGTCTTCTCCTCCTTCTACTGCTCTTGTCCTCCAAGCTTGGCCCAACTGCCGTAGCATCTGCTCCTGAGTTCTGCTGCTCGCGTGCTCATCCAATACCTGAGCAAGTTTGGCATCACAACACCTCGAACAACCCGCTCGCTCTCTGGCGGGCGACAGGGCCAGCAAGGGGCCACGCCGCACACGTTACACGCAGGATTTTTTTTCTTCTTTTTTTTTTTCTGGACTTTGACGACTCTGATTGACCGGGTCTGCCCTATCGACGAGGGTTCGCAGTCTCCGTCGTGTGTGTCGCGGGTGGGATGCAGAAAGGGCCGCCTGTTGGCCGTTGTCACGTTGAACTTGGCAAAGCGACTCACTGAGTAAGAGCGAGCGAGCGGTGTTTGTGCGTCGTGGACGGATCGTGGACGACCTTGCCGCCGGCCGGCCATTTGCTGGTTCGTCCCGCCTGCCACCACCCCCGTCCCAGCCCGTCACATGCGGAGGGCCTTGCCGTTGGGGGGGGGACTCGTGAGGTGGTGGTGGTGTGGTGGTGAGGGCGGTTTCAGGATTGCTTCATGAGGTGCCGGGGATGGTGGTGGGATCAGTGTGGATAGGGCCCAAAGGGAGTTTGAGCGTCGCTTATCCAACCTAGCTTCCCGGGTGTGTGATGCGTCTTGCATGCTTCTAAAAGGGGGAGATGCGAGGGAGGGAGAGCAGGTAAGGTGTTGGTGTTGACGATGGCGGCAATTGAGATCGTCGAGGTGAGTGAGTTGATGCTGCTGAGAGAGATTGGGTTTGAGGCTGCAGCGAACATATGCGATTACGTCGAATGCACGATGGAGTAGCCCGAGAAGATGGCCTCGGTCAGACATATATCACTAACAACAACGCAACAACGCAGCATGACTTGCACGTAGACGACTTGCCTGCCCTCTGCGAGTTCCAAGTCAGAACCAGCTCGCTGCGGCCGCTTCACCTCCCCCTCAGTCACTCCGCCTCGTTACAGATTACTCTCCGTCACCAACATCACCGCCCGTCAACTTGCGGCCCAGTTCTTTCCTCGACGTCTCGAACGGCCACTTACAGCCCTGACCGAGTTCGTTCATCCGCGGCGAGTCAAGCCCGGGCGAGGTGGAAAGTGGCCACGGTCCAAAAGGTCGCACAGTCGCAGAGGCGCCCCCAAGCGCTTTCAATAGTGTGTGTGTGTGTGTGGACGGGAGATACACTTGAGCTTTGACTTTTTGCCTTTTCGATGACTCTGACCTCCTCGCGGATTTGAGAAAATGAGAGAAAAGAAGATGGTGGCCTGCCACGGCTGCCCGGGAGCAGTGACAAAAGACAAAAAAAATGTTGGAGAGACACGACAGAGAGAGACAAGAGTGACACCCGCCCACCATCGGTGACGGATGATCCAAGGGTCTTTGTCGTAAAAGTCTAGACTCTCGGACCCTTTTTGCCCTTCCCTCGACGCCAAGAACCAACGGCCTGGGGTCGGGGTATTTCTGCCTCTCCTGGTTTCTGCCTCCTCACCTGGATTTTTTTGCAGTTGTCTCACAACTCACGATCCTCTTTTTTTTTTTACGGTAAGGGGGTGGGAGGTACTACTTTCTGCTGCCAGCCAAGACTTGATTTGCAAAACCGACTGAAAAATCGTCGTCGACCCGTCCGGGCTACGTCCAGCAAAGAGTATGGGCCAGCGCTGTTTCACACACACACACACACACACACACATACGCTCTTTTCCCAGTCTCTGTGGTGTTGCGCTTGCGCCGGAGTTGCCGGGTCTCGGAAGATGCGCACCGTGCTGACATGATCTGACTTGCCGACGCCCCGGTGGGCCCTTTCCGCATTGACTTCCACGTTCTCCGGCGGCACCTTGGTCTGGCATGGCCCGGGCTGTCGGTGAGCCGGCGGCCGCAAAAAAAGTCACGACGATGCTGTCTCCACCTGTCGGTGGGCCTCGGTGGGCCTCGGTGAAGGACAAACTACACGTTTGCCATGACCATCAAGCCAAGCAATATGAAGCTATGAAGCAATCCCAAGATGCGCGGCTCCCCCGGAGTTCGTTAGTAACACTCCAGACTGTCTTGCGCTGCGGGTGCATGGTTCATCTTGGCGAACGAGTACATTGAGTGACATTTCGAAGAGGAGCACAGCCAATAGTCAAGAAACAGATTTGCAGCAAGCCTCGCTTCCATGTACAACACAGATAAACCTTTCACTTCTTCCCCCTGAGACTAAACCACCACGTAACGGCCATCGCCAAAGACAAGTAGTCCGTGGCATCAATGTTATCCAACGCAATAATGTTCGGGAACGAATCACCATCACAAAACGTCCACAGCCTCGGAAACAACTTATCGCGCGCCCTCGCCGCAAGCCGCAAGATGGACGGCCCCAGCCCAGCCGCCTCAGCGGCCGTCACCTGCGTCAGCGTCCAGCTCGTCTCCATCACCGGGTCGTCCCGCCGCGTCTTGTACCGCCCCAGCTTCCTCCGCTGGTCCTCCATCATGACCTCCACCTTGTCCGTGTTCGAGTACGCCACCGCCGGGCTGACGGGGAAGGACCGCGACTTGCGGTAGAACCCCCTCCCCTCGTACCGCTCGGGGATCGAGATCCGCCGCTGGTCCGCCTGCACGACGCACACCACGGCCGCCCGCCCCGCGCCGATGAACGCCCCGATGCTCAGCGCCGTCAGGTCCTCCGCCGCCCCCGCCGGCGCCTCGAACAGGTTCCGCAGCCCCGTCGCCGGGTCCCCGAGCACGCTGAACAGCCCGTCCCACTGCGCCTGCGAGAAGTCCCGGTACCCCGCGTCCGTGTCGGTCGCGTGCGAAAAGTCCAGCACGACCAGCTCCGCGTGCTCCGCCGTGAAGGCGTTCACCGCGCGGACGACCTCGGCGATCGAGACCCCGTTGGCCCCCTGCCACCCGAGCACGGAGCGCGTGTCGCCGTAGTGTCCCGTGAAGTACGCCCCGGCCGAGACCACGGGCCGGACGTCAAAGTAGCGCGCGCCGCAGGCGAGCTGGCCGCCGAGGCCGAGCGTCTGCGTCTGCACGTTCTCGGGCGTGACGAAGCCCGACGTCTTGGTCTCGAGCTCGCGGAGGCTCATGCCCGCGTCGTGGGCCGCGAGGAGGCAGACGGTGCGCAGGGTCTCGCGGCGGAGGGCCGGGAGGGCGAGGCGCATCCAGTCGCTGCCGGGCGGGCGGGACGAGACGAAGGGGTCGTGGTCTTGGGTTCCTTCGGTGCCGGTGCCCGAGCCGCCGAGGAAGAGGAAGGCGCTGCCGTCGTGGACGAAGGGGACGGTGATTTTGGTGCGTCTGGGGTTGTTGAGGGTGGCGATGTCGAGGAGCTCCATGTAGTAGACGCCGGTGCCGCGGTCGCTGCCGTTGATGCCGACCTCGAAGGCCGGGAAGTGGAAGCCGAAGGAGTACTGGGTCCGGCCCCAGTCGTGGGTTGTGTTGGTTCTGAACTCGGCGTAGACGGTGGCGATGTCTCCTGCGCTTTGTTAGACTGACTGAGGCCATGGTTTAATGTTTTGCGGGGGTTATGATACCCCAGCTGGCACCGAGCTGTCTCGTAACCAACTTTGATGACGACGGCAGGAACGCAAGAAACGGTGAACAAGAAAAATGATGTAATAAGATGAATGATACGCATCTCAAATGTCTGAAACTTGGGCAGACGACGGTAAACAGAGAAGTGAGTGTTAAGCCATCCCGCGCAGCTACTTCGACCACACAGCGGCACTCCTTCAATGACCTTACTCACCCGGCATGATCTTCTCAGGCAGGGACCAATCACTCATGTCACCATCCCTCGGGTCGGGCTGAAAGGTGCGAGTCCATGTGTACGGCGTGGCGTTGACCAGGCAGAGCTGCCCGCCCCAGCCCATCGTTGAAGTTGACGAGATACTCAAAGATGTTTCGCTGTAGTTCGTCGTGTGACACAGTAGAGGACGTTGCCTCTCGATGACTGAGCAGTTGCCCCTCAGAGAGGAGTGACTGTTTTGGGGAGCATCTGAACTCAGCGATTTATACTTTTGTGGATGATGATATCATTCGCAACTGGTCACCAGACCCCCCATCCGAGATGAGATGGAATGTTTTCAGCACTTTCTCTACGAAGACAGATAGAAAACTCATATCGAGTTTTTACTTACTGGTTAATTTTGATTTGTGATAAATTAAATTTTGGATTATTATTCCTGCGTTTGGAAAATAACACAGAAATATGTTGAGCCCAAAGCTTTTACACCAGGATCCCAGCACTACTTATAATGAGCTCACTTCTGACCATCACAACACATTCTTTCAATGATTGCTGCAGTTGACGACGTAGAAAGACAATAGAAGTTGGTCGTGTGCCGATGGTCCCAAGAGCCCAATTATTCGTTGCCGCTCCTATCATTGTGAATAGAATTGATATTGCGTCAAGCGTTGAGGCTAGACAGCACTGCTCGATTCCAATATGGAATTATTTGAAAACTTGTATAATAAGTATCCAGTGATTTGAAGTGGCTATATCAAAACGTCTGTGTCCTTGACTCGTTCGGTGTCTGACAAGCCGGTTGTACTTTTGCCATGGGATTTACCCAGCTAGAACTCCGTTACACGACCATCTCCCGGGTAGTTTGGATGTCAGGTGGCTCATCAGACATGCGCAAAATGGCTTTCTGCCTTGAACAACCCACCATATGATAGGAATTGCTCTTTCTCGTCCGGTACCCACATTGAAAAAAAAATGAAAAAATAGGTCAATAGTTCAGTCACTCGCTATTGCAAAAATGAACTTTGCCTGCTTATGCGGACCTATCCTTGACACTGGCGCGAACCGATGTACAGCGCGAGGCGGAGACACCTAAGAAGGTCACCTTGAAAGTGCCGGCATCGGTCCCCACAGTCTTCGGTCAGTGACGGTGTGTTTTCGGTGAGTGCTGGAAGGCATTGGCCAATAGGAGCCCTCCTATTGTCACGGGTATTTTCTGTGGGATCCAACGGTCCGTCTCAGACACCCCCAGATTAAGGTGATTGGAATCGCTCTTGTAACGGTATAGTAGACTGCAACAATTAAAGGACGATAGCATGGACAACAAAGCTTTGTTTCAATGTTTTCTTCCATCTTAGCGGCAAGTCTGGTGGTAGAGAGCCTTCCCTGCACAAAGTCTTAGCGGCCGAAGTGCCTCCATTGCCCCTCCATGCTGCCCCGCCATCGGCGCCTTTCCTGACTCTGGGTTTTGCGTCACGGCGAAGGCGGAATGGCCTCGGAATGACCTGGAATTCTCGCCAACGGCGGCCGTCGAGCCCATGACGCCGGCCTGTGACGTCGCCAGACCCAGACATGTGCAGAATAGCCTCAATCAAAACCTGGGTTGACGTGTTCCCACTTCGAGTGCCGAATTTCGACGAGAATTATTGACTGGACTGACACACGTGGGACGATTCCGACGCCCTTTGCGCTGCACCACCACCACCACCGCATTGCACCGCAGATTGGAGCCAATTCGAGGCCCAGCAAGTACCGCTGCCGCCGTGGCAGGGCGAAAAGATACCTGCGTGGCACGCAACTGCCGGCGGGACAGCCTCCGAAAAGGGCTCCGGTCCGCTGCAGCCGGCCAGCAAACCACAACCCGCGCAATTGCTGCTACACACACAAAAAGACAAAAAAGCAGACCAGGCACTGGATCCAAAATTTTTGATTTCTGGCCGGGCTGGACACGGCACGCGGGACATTGCACCATTGCACCCTCACGGAACACTGCCTGTACACTCTGAGTCACCGCCCTCTTCCCGGTCACCGCCCACCTCGTGCTCACAAAAAAAGGGCACTACCGCCAGCTGCCTCCTCCCCCCCTTCCCCTGTGGACGAACATTCATCCTTTCCACATCTCGGTCAACGACGGCTCAAGCAAGCAGATCCAACCACGATACCCAGTTCCGCAGTCCTCGACTCCTCGGCGAACCGATTCCGCGCTCGCGAAACCGCCTGGCTCTTTTGCTTCCCATTGTTAACATCACTGTAAGCTCCCAATCGCCCTCTTTTGATTGGCCTTGGGCCCTGGAAGCGCCTGCCGGCTGTCGTTGTTGGCTGGCCGCCGTTTCGCCGTTTCTGGGGCGGTGGCCGCCGCACGCCTTCACGATGGACCCCGCGATGGGCTCAGGCGGCGGCACGGCGGCCTGCGCTGCGAATATGCACAATGCGACGGTTTACTGACTGCCAGGACAGTTTAAGATACCCTTTTCTCCGAAAAACTCACATCCCAAAATGCCTGGTCTCGACCTTCAGCATGAGCCCCTCGCGGCCGACGACGTGCGGAGTGAGTCACTTATTTTTATTTTATTTTTTTATTTTCCCCTTCTTTTTTCAGCGCTGCAATGCGTGAACCCACCTTGATGTCACCCGTGGATTCATTCCGCGCTGCCCCACCGCGGGATTCGTCCATGCCGGTCGGCTTAGGCCGCTTCACAGCGACACGGACGGCCAATGGTGCTCTCATGGGCCGTCGGACTCCTCTCCGTCTCCCGCATCTCCTCCATGGCCATCATTGGCCGCCCTACCTCACCTCACCAATGAACCACCAAACCATGGCGCATCCACTAACACGCCCGCAGTCCTGGGACAGGACCCCCTGATCCCCCCCGCGTTGCTTTCCTCCGAGATCCCCATGACCGACGCCGCCCTGCAGACGGTAGTCCGGGGCCGCAATGAGGCCGTCGACATCATCATGGGCAAGGACGACCGCCTGCTGGTCATCATCGGCCCCTGCTCCGTCCACGACCCGGCCACCGCCCTCGAGTACTGCGCCCGCCTCAAGGACCTGGCCGCCCGCCTCTCGGGCGACCTTTGCGTCGTTATGCGCGCCTACCTCGAGAAGCCCCGCACCACCGTTGGCTGGAAGGGCCTCATCAACGACCCGGACATCGACTCCACCTTCAAGATCAACAAGGGCCTGCGCGTCTCCCGCACCCTCTTCAGGGATCTGACGGCCTCCGGCATGCCCATCGCCAGCGAGATGCTCGACACCATCTCCCCGCAGTTCCTGGCCGATTTTATTTCCGTCGGTGCCATCGGCGCCCGCACCACCGAGTCCCAGCTCCACCGTGAGCTGGCCTCCGGCCTGTCGTTCCCCGTCGGCTTCAAGAACGGCACCGACGGTAACCTGGGCGTTGCCATCGATGCCATCGGTGCCGCCGCCGCCAAGCACCACTTCATGGGTGTCACCAAGCAGGGCCTGGCTGCCATCACCCGCACCAAGGGCAACGAGCACGGTTTCGTCATCCTGCGCGGCGGCTCCAAGGGCCCCAACTTTGACAAGGAGAATGTCCAGAAGGCCAAGGAGACCCTCACCAAGAAGGGCCAGAAGCAGGCCATCATGATTGACTGCTCTCACGGTAAGCCCTTTGTTTTATTTTTTACCACTTACACACGACGCAAGACTAACGCCCCCAGGCAACTCCAACAAGGACCACCGCAACCAGCCCAAGGTCGCCGCCGTCATCGGCGAGCAGCTGAGAGAGGGCGAGAAGTCCATCATCGGCGTCATGATCGAGTCCAACATCAACGAGGGTAACCAGAAGGTCCCCGCCGAGGGCCCCTCCGCGCTCAAGAAGGGCGTCTCCATCACCGATGCCTGCATCGATTGGGAGTCCACCATCACGGTGCTCGAGGACCTCGCCTCCGCCGTCCGCGCCCGCCGCGAGGTCAACGCCGGCTCGGCCAACGGCAACGAGGAGTCGCACAAGGTCACCCACCTTGAGGAGGAGTAAGTTGCAATTTCAGCGAAATCCATAAAAAAAGTCATTTGTGAGGAACGATATTCGGGGAGCCCAAAAAGTTCGTGTGGCGGGGAGACCATATCAGATATATGCATGACATCTGCATTTTCAAGGCTCCAGGGAGGAAACTAAAAAAAGTCATTTCGCGTTAATGGTTACGGTGCATGGGTAATGATGCTTGCATTCCCGGGTTCGCATGGGAGGTACCCGGACGTAGGGAGAACATATAGCTTTTCAACATGATTGCGCTTTTTCCTTCCACTTGTCGTCCTTACAACATGCCGTGACCGCGGGCAAGTCCCCATCCTCTGATATCCGTGACGTATCCGTACAAGACCGCGCAACCAACCAAACCCAGCCAAAACGCCGTTCCCAAAGCCTCGTGACCTTTACACACACACACGCACAAACACACATCAATTCACCGCCGGCGCCAACGGGCTATAGTCCCCCCTCCCGCGTCCTCCCTGCGCCGCCGCCGCCGCCTCGGCCGCGCGCTTCCCCTCCCGCAGCTCCTGCGCCCGCTTGAAGGCGGCCCAGCCCAGCAGGCCCGTGGTGCCCAGCAAGAAGCCCCAGACGATGATGCGGTCCTTGTTGCTGTCGCGCTGGAAGCACATGGTCTGGACGTTCTCCTCGGTGGCGTCGCGGCAGAAGTCGATGCCGCGGCTGAGGCAGAAGGCCTTTGTGCACTGCGAGCACGACGAGGAGGCGGCGCGCTTCGTCTCGTGGTGGGGGGCGAGGTTCGACGAGGGGTGGTTGCGCGGGGAGGAGGAGGAGGAGCCGTCGTCGGCGTGCTGGGGCCCGAGGGCGACGATGGTGCTGTTCTTGAAGCAGGTGCACTTGCAGAACGTCGGCGCCGCTGGGGGAGAGGGGTGTTAGTCAGGAGGAGGGCCTTTTGATCGTCGGGCGCGGGAGATTGTGGTGGAGGTCTTGGGGGGGTGGCGGGAGCTGGAGGTGTGAGGCTTACAGTTTGCGCTGACGAGGGCTACCAGCCCGCAAAGGAGCAGCAGTATGAGAGATATCCGGTTCATATTGGCGGGTTTAACCTGGCGAAACACCCGTGTCGACGCGAGACGTGCCAAACGGGTTCGTTCAGTTCAAAGATGTCGACTGCCAGGGACGTGAGGCTGAGGCTCTCGCCATTAGAGACGCACGAGCCACAGGCGGCCCGGCTGCAAACCCCCGTGGCAGGTACCAGCTGTGGCTGAAGCTCCCGCGCTCTGATTCGCCAGCCTGACCCCAGCATCCAAAAAAGTTCAATTGGAAAGTGAGCTCCCTCTGCCATTGACCGTTGCCCGCCCATCGTGCTACTCTCCCCCATCTCAGGAGACCTTTCCCAACCCTTTCTCCTGAAACCCCCAACCGAAAAACCCGCCACGATGCGCCGTATACCGCGCCTCGGGCTCCTGGTCGCCTCGTCAGCACCGAAGTGCGCCTGCGCCGCGCCCGCGACCCTCCCCGTCTCAGCGACCACCGCCGCGCGACGAGCCTTTACCACGACGTCACCCGCCCAGAAGGGCGAACGCCTCCGCAAGCTCCTCGTCAAGGACGACGGCAACAGCGATGGCGTGCAGCTGGAGAACCCGTCCGACCCCGAGGCCCTGAAGAAGCTGAAGCAGCAGCAGCTCGAGCGCGACCTCGCCGAGGCCGAGGCGGAGCTGGCGGAGTGGAACGCCTCGCAGCAGGAGTACCTGCAGCAGCAGGAGGAGGAGGAGAAGGAGCTCGCCCGCGACGCGGCGCGGGCGTCCCGCAAGAAGACTGGGCGTCCAAAGCCACCGCCCAGCAGGCTCCATGTGATGAAACTGCCCAAGTCGGCGCCGAACGAGAACGACCTCAAGTCGATGACCTACGTCCCGGCCTTGAGCGCCGACGGCCTCAAGACGATTGGCGGGCTCGACGGTTGGTGGGATAGGTCGGGGCATTGGGCCGGGGAGAGCTGGTACAGGCTGTACAAGTCCTTCTCAAAGCGGACCATCGCGACCAAGATCACGGATCCGTACGTTTGCGAGATCCTGGTGAGACAGGCTGTCGTCGAGACGGTTGCCCTGATGGCTGCTGGGAAGGAGAAGTTTCAGACGCGGAGCAAGGCGAACCGCCTAATCTTCAACTGGGCCATGGCGCTGTCTCTCGAGGTCGCCGAGGACGGCAAATCTCTTCGCCTTGGCGGTTCCACGAAAGTCGCCGACAAGCTCGCCGCACGCCTGCAGCCTATCACGCATAAAGACATCCAGGAGGAGTTCATCGGACCCGAAGAGGCCCGGGAGATCCTGAAAAACATTGACGGAGAGTGGAAGAAGGCTTCCCTGGGATCCACTCTCTTCAGGTTTGCTGTAAGTTGTGACAAGTCGTGCTTTGCCGCCAACGCAGGGAACTGAGGCTGACACATGAACATAGGTCCACAAGCGCATCTTCCAGCTGACCGGCAACTACATTCACGACGCCAAGCTCGCGCAGCTCGAGACCATCCAAGACTTCATCAACGCCATCGTCGAGCGCCCCAAGCCGGCCAAGGTCGCCGAAGTCATCCGCGAGCAGGGCGCTCTGTCCGAGCTGCCCAACGTCCAGGTGCACGACCGCCGCGTCACGCCGATCGACAAGGAGATTGCCGTGGGCAGATGGAAGGTCATTACGAAGGAGCTCGAGAAGAGGAATCTGCCCATCACGGGCCACACGCAGCTTCCCAACCCCGTGCAGAGGCAATGGGTCATGGGCCAGACGGGACGGACTCATAAGAGAAGGCACCTTCGTAACCTGAAGAAGAACAAAAACTAGGGAGGCGGAGAGATCGGGGAAGACAGCGGAGAGGAATGTGTCTGATATAGACCTCTTGTACAGATAATGTACTCTTTGTAACATGTAGAATATCATCGATTCTTGCTCTACGCCTGCCCTGTCTGCGGCTGTGATGCGCCGCAAGTCGGGATGAGAGCAGTGCGCATGGTAAGTCCTCCTTGGGTTCACCTCTGACGCGTTGCTTGATAGAATGGAATGCTTGGTGCCTCAGGTCGGCGCCTGTGACTGATCCATTCGGCAGGGAAGGAGGTAATTGCCCGGTGGCCTGGACTGCGCCTGCCTGGGAAGGAGCCCTTCCCTGGACGCACCTCCCCTCGAACGTGCTTCTCTCCACCCCACCTCACCTTCCGACGGAGGCTGCCGTCCAGCTTTTCTTTCTTCTCATCACAGCATCTCGGGCAAGCGTCCCAGCTTCGTCTACGAGCCGTGAGCCTGCTTCCAGAGGCCACCTCATTTCTCTCTGCGAAGCCTACTCGCGTCCTCTTGGTCGATCATTCAGCTTGTGTGTCAACAACGAACGTTTTCCTCGCATTCTGGTCCGTCATCATCACCTCAAGTTGAGTGTTTCCTTTCGTCCATTCCGTTCACTGGAACTTGCTTGCTGACCTCCCAAACAGCATGTCCAGGCTGTCGCCAGCGCCTAACCTGCGAGATTACACCTTCGGGAACGAAAGGAACCGCTGGATTTCCTGGGCGAAACGCAACATCAACCCAGCTTTCTCCTCCCACCCCGAACTACGCGGCCAGGTTGTGTATCGGCTGGACTGTTTTGT
The DNA here is from genome assembly GCA_025962755.1 of Colletotrichum tropicicola. Taxonomy (NCBI): domain Eukaryota; kingdom Fungi; phylum Ascomycota; class Sordariomycetes; order Glomerellales; family Glomerellaceae; genus Colletotrichum; species Colletotrichum tropicicola. Next base: position 63,242 of record JAOWMA010000117.1, read on the forward strand.
TTGGGAGTGGGATGCGTCGTACAGGCAGCCGCCTCCTTCCTCATCCGACTCTTGGCAGAGGCTCAAAAAGGCTTGGGGCACGGTCGATCCAGGTGCGGAGGATTCGGTGCCTTCTGTCGTCGATTGCGAGGTCTCGCGGGTCATAAACGGCGGCACGGTGCATAGCTATATTGCGGGAATTCTGCGACTCCACGGCTGGGACGCTGTCAAGTGTTGCGACCCGGATCTCGACATGGAGCAGAAGAAGCTTTACAGTGTCATTGATCCCACGGGGCCGGGCCCTCTCAATCCCGCACCGGCTTCTTCAACGAATGCCGCTCAGCAGGCAGCAACGCAGCCTCTTGCTGAACTCTTTGGGTCTGGTATGCCGTCCGCTCCGAGTCAGAATGGACCTGGAGTCTCTCCCTTCGCTGGCTTTGGTGGAGTCAAGACCGAACAGGTGTCTCCAACGCAACTACTCGCTCCCCAGTCATCTACAATCACCGCGCCGGCTGCAACGCCAGTCCCTGCACACAAGTCGTCGTTCCTCGGAGCAGCCCCGAACCCAGCACCGGGCTCAAGTGTGGCTGGAGATACCAAAAAACACTTAACATTCTCTACGGCAGCACCTGCGCAGACGGCACCTCAGAAACCACTTTCATTCGCGACGGCTGAGGCTCCGTTGAGTACTGCACAAGCGGCGTCTAGGGAGGCTACCTCGAAGCTCGCGGGACTCCGAACTACTTTCCCTTGCCTCCACCACTCACAGGGTCCGAACAACAATGCCGGAAAGACGTCTCAAAACCCTTTCACGTCGTCTAAAGTTGGCGAGTCGAACAGCCAGCCTGCACCTTCACTTCCGACGACCACAATGCAGACAAACGGTTAGAAGCCGGCATCTACTGGAACTACGTCAGCGAATGGAGGTCTCTTTGGAAACACCTCGGCCGGAGGTCTGTTTGGGGGCAAGATGACTTCAAGCCTTTTTGGCGCCCAGACTACTCCCAACGTCTCGTCTACGATGGGCTTCGGCAAGCCCTCTGCCACTTCAGGTCTTTTCGGCTCTCTGGCCACACCTCCGTCGGCATCCGCGCCGAAGAACGCGACCAAAGAAGTCGTCAAGAATTGTACCACAACAACCACCAACCCCAAGCGTGCAGATGCTGAACCGAAATCCGAGACCAGACGGGACACATTCAAGCAGAAGTCAGGTACAGCCACGCAAGTACCCAAAGATGTGTTTCAGCGTCAAAAGCCGGACGAGACTAAAGACGTCAAGACGGAGAAGGACACTGCTCCTGCTGTAACCCCGTCTGACGTGATTGTCATCCCCGACGATGACGAGGAAACCAAAGAGAAGCCTGGCACAGAGCGAGACATGCCAGACGCCATGCACCTCGCGGCCGATTTTGCGACCAAGCTGCGGCCCTTTCTTCACGAATATATGCGTGATGAGGTACAGGCCTTGTCGCAAGGCGCCATGAACAAGATGAAGCACCGGACTGGACTCTGGCTTGGCCGTCAACAAAACTCCCACTTCGGATACGCCACTCTCCGCGATGTCGAAACGCAAACGCTCAGGATGATGCACACCGAGGTGTCGAGACTGACCAAGGGGACGCTGGAGCGGTTCGACGCGCTCAGCAAGGTCACTGTGCCTGACAAGACCAAGCGCGGCGTGAGTGAGCTCGAGGAGGGAGAGATTCCTCAGGAGAAGCGGGAGACCAAGCGGCCTCGAAACAACCAGAATGACACTGCGAAGAAGTGATGCTCTGTTGACTTGGTGTTCAGGCCAACATTTGGATCGGTCTGGTTCGATTGCAGTATAGAACGACCGGTTGGTCTTCTTGTCGCGGTTTGTGTGGGAGTGTGAAATCAGCCGTGGTTGGCTGTTTACAAGTTGCTGTAGCACACCGGGTAGATATCGCGTGTTCGGGTACTAATGGTCATGGACCATGGTCTGATGGATGTGGACTCTGCTGGTCTTTAAGACTCCGGCGGAAGGGAATGCCACGTCATGCGCTGATATCGAGAGGTCGACCTCACTTGCTCAGATAGTCTGATTACAGTCACCATCACTATTAAATGCTTCGTCTTCATTGCCGCCTGCCAAATCACGTTCACGTTCACGTCAAACAGCACATTGTGTTCATTCAGCCCTCTTCGGGCGCGTAGCTCAATTGGTGCTACCTGGGATGCGTAGGTCGACTTTACGTCCATGTTTCCGCCGTCATCCCGTCATCAATCGTAACCGACGCTCATCACACTTCCCCACCTGCCCCGTCTCGACATCGTCACCGTCACCGCTCGTTTAGTCTAGGAGAAAAAAAAAGGGCACATGTCAGTCCCCGTGTCTTGGTATCTCTCGAGGCCTTTTCGTGGAAAAAAGTCACTCACTGAAGGTGAAGTTGCCGTTGTCGTTGCCGACGCGCTCGGAGAGGTTGACGTCGGCGTCGATGGCCTCGCCCTCGACGTTGAAGAGTCTGGCGCGGAGGATGGGGACGTTGTCGTCGCCCTCGAGGTCGAACCTGATGTCCTCGGCGGAGTCGGCGAAGCCTATATGTGAAGGAACGGTTAGCTGGTGTTGATGACGACCAGGTAGGTAATGTAAGATGAGAGAGAGAGACTTACCCTGGCCACCCCACTCAAAGGAGCCGTTGTTGTTGCCGAGGAAGTCGTTGAGGTTGATCTCGACCTCCTGCCACTCGCCGTCGCCGTTGGCGAGCTCGGCGCGGAGGATGTGGCCGTCGTCGACGCGGATGTTCTGGGCGGAGGAGTGGAAAGACATTGTTGAAGAGATACGAGGGTAGGTTTTTATTTGTTTCTTTGCTTTGAGAGTTCGTTGAAGAGTGCAGGATCTGGATCTGGGAGATGTGGAGGAAGGGGGAGGTGCGGTTTATATATACGTCGTCCCGGGGATGTTATGGGGAGTCGGGGACACGGAAGAGGGGTCCCTTTTTTTGGACGCAAGACGACGCAACTGGCAGAGCAAGAGAGGGGCGTTTCGGTTCGGAGAGAGGCCTCCATCGTATTCATTGGAGAATCACCCATTCAAAACACGTGGAGGCAGGTGTAAGGGGGAGGGGGAATAGAAGAGCGGTCTTGGACGAAAGGGGGGGCCAACGGCCCATGGGCTGAGAACCTTGGCGATCGCGTCACGCCTGCTCCGTCATGGACTTTTTGGTCTTGGGAAGCCGCGCCGCGCCGCCCTACGAGGGGGCATGGCGGAGCGGCGTGGTTGCCGGAACAGAGGCATGTGGTTCGGTCGTTCCATTGTTTCGGTTTGGTTCTGCCGTATGTCACTGGAGGTGGTGTTGCTACCTACACATACGGTACCTTGTGCTTAGCTACCTTACCTTGCCTTACACGTAGCTCCGGGGGCCAAGAGCCTCCTCCTCTTCCTGCCGCCCACCCCGCCATACAGGGGTTGGAGCTCGTCAGCGGCGGTTGGTTGGAAGAACGCGGGCAGGGGGGGTAAGGTGGAAGGGGGGGGAGCTTAAGTGGGATGGAGGGGTAGCTTTTGTTGATGTTTTGTTCCCTGGTGAGCTGGCCTCTCTCTCTCTCTCTCTCTCTCTCTCTCCCGAGAGCTGCTGCTGCTGCTGCTGCTGTTCCGTGCCATGCCCCGAGTGAGACCCCGGCCGGCAAGAGGATGCCGAGAGCTCACGATGCGGGCTGCTTGGCGTACATGTCTCTCCTGCAGGGTTTGCTACGAATGGGCGGCGGGCTGAGCGGCGCGTGTGAGGTGGGATTACGCGGCCTCCGCTGCAGGCGAGGGTTGAAGTCAAGCTCGTCGGGGTGGTGGTGGTGGTGGTTTCTGGAGGGAATGATGGATGGGCGTATTCCATCACGAAAGTCAACAGAGGGCAGCGGGAGGGAGCCAGCCGCGCGCTTGGGTCGGTTGGGTTGAGAGGGAGAGCGGCTGAGTAAGAGGGATGGGGGGCCAAGCGGCGTGTTTATTTTGTGATGCTTTTTTTTACCTACACTTCACTGCCTTACCTTACGTAGGCCGCAGGTCCGAGACCTTCCAGGGGTTCAGAAAATTAAACATAAGGTGCGCAGTGCGAGGCATGGGCAAGGCAGTCACCGGCCAGATCACCGCATTCCGGAGGGGTGAGTGAGTGATCCAAAGCTGGGTTCGTCTGCTGCGGCGGCGGCGGCGGCGGCGGAGGAGGAGACGAGGTGCAGAAGGAGGGGTCTCGAGGGTCCAGATTTCCACCAAAGGCTTATGGAGCCAAGAGGCTCCAAAAGGGGGCCCCTCCAAGGGATATGAGCCAAGATGCGGCGGCATGTCATGAGAGGGGGGCCGGACCTGTGATTGCGGTACAAATTTCCGTGCTCATCGCATCGCGTAAGATAGAGTAAGGTGGGATTCCTGTCTCGCATCATCTGGTCTTGGACTTCCAGTGAGAGCTACGACGGCCGGAGGGGCTGCTCGTGCATGAGATGTCGTCCATTCAGCGCCGGCATGGTGGCATGAGGCTGCAGCAACCTAAAGGTATTTTTTTCTTCGGCGTTTGCCTATTTTATTTTATTTATTTTTTTTGCCCCTGGGGAGTTCCGCAGCCCGGGAGCTCCGTCCTATCGAAAAGACCGAAAGGAGGTTAGTTGGCGGGGGGCTGGACGGGGGCCACGGCCTGCGGCATGGACCGAGGCGTTCCGCCCATTCTCCTTTTCTCACTAACCCACACACACACACACACACACACACCGTTCGTTTCGTTGGGGGCTGTATGCTGGTCCTTGGGGGTGTGTGTGTGCGTGTGCGTGCGTGTGTGAACCCCGTACTGACGAGTCTGGAGGCAGCCCGCGGAAGGGAGGGTTAGCCGGGCTGACGTTATGATAGTGGTTCGCTGCCCGCGAGGGTGAGGTGTGTTTTGAGTTGCGGTGGTGATCTGTGTTTGCACAGGCCGGTTGGAGGGGTCGGAGGGAGCCAGGGCGGGGCGGGGCGGGGTTGTGCTTCATCATAGGAGCGGTCAGAGGGAGAGACGGGTGGTGGTTGAGACGGCGAGTCGACACCTTGAGGGCCAAGACGATGTGTATAAAGCCGGAGGTCTGCGGTTGCAGGAGACTAAACGGTTCTTGCCGTGGTCAGAGTGCTCGACATCATGGAATTCACCCTGGGACGTCCTCATCCAATCCATGGCTCCTCGCAGTCACGTACGATGCATCAATATCAGGCAAACAGACTCGGCGTCTCAAAAAGGTCAATTGCCAAATGAGTGACTAAACTAGCCAACAGGTCTTTCTCCGTCAATCGAGAAAAGAACACCATCCGCCGATGCAGTCATTCCCCCGTCCATAACCCATTCCCGAAAAGGAACCCCATATCATCGTGGTGGTCGAAGAAGACGAGAAACAGACAACGACCGCGGGCGTGTCCGCCACGCGGCCGCGTCAAACGGAAACGTATGTCATGGCTCGTAGGTCGTCAAGGGATAGAGAGGCGAGCAGCTTATTTGCCGCAGCCGGAGCAAGAGCAGCTGGAGCCGCAGTTGCCTGAGACACATGGGTTAGCGCGCGTGTTTGGGCTGACAACAGCAACGGCATCGATGTCGTGACGAATGCCGTGCAGGACAGGGGGGCAAGAGACATACAGGTAGAAGCGCCGGAGCAGCCGCAGTCACCCTTCATTTTGATGGTTTGGTTGTTTGGTTGGTGGGAAAAAGGGTGTGTGAAAGTTGTTGATTTGCAGATGATGTGATGGACTTGGTTGTTCGCGTTGTGGAGATGCTGGGACAGAGAGAAGAGAGGTAAGAAAGCGCGCACTTATATATCCAGGAGGCTGCCGCTCGAGACGGACAGACTGAGAGGGGAGCGAAGGAGGGGTCGGATGTCAGATGAGGGTGGCCAGATGGAGCCGAATCGGGCGGCCGTCATTGGGTGCGCCGTTTGTGCTGGGCCGTCCGTGGAGGGGTGGAGACTGCGGCCTTTGTGCGTGGACGGTGGCCACTCGTCGTGCTGGCGCGCGTTGGTGACTTGGCCTCCTGGTCCGCGGCCGGGCGGGCTCGAACTCGAAGGCATCCCCCTTCCTTCGCCGGGCCCCTCATCTCAGCCCCCCCCTTCCGCTTGTTTGTTGTGTGTCGCCGACGGCTCTGCGTCCTTATCGCCAGATAAAGTTCAGGTGGGTGCGTCTTTTGTGCTGGAGGGCGGCGGGCGCTAGGATTCTGCGAATTGCTTCTTCATGCATCGTTTGCAGCTGACCCTGGTGCTGGTCCCCGGGAGATGGGACGGCGAGGCCCTGGCGAGGCCCCTGGGAGCGCCAAAGCATCTTCTAGCACCTGCGAAACTTCTTCCAGACTGTTGGCCGGCGGTGCTGATGGCGGCGCTCGTTCAGGCAGGACCCTGAATCTACCGCCCGGCGGCTGACGTCGGGGCACCTGGGGGCGAGGAGGGGTATCCCAGCCTGGCCCGGCGCCGACTCGCAGAGGAGGGCGGCGGCTGTGACGTCTGTTCGTCTGCTCATGGGTGCGTGGCTGTCTCGAGTTGCGGCTTTTGTGCGTGATTCCTCGCCATTCATCGCGCCGACTGTCGATTTAGCTGAGACCGGGCTGTCATTTCTTCGAGACATTTCTGCGGGATACGCGCGCATGATGGCGATCAGAGCACATCTGAGAAACCGTCCCGATTGCCCAGGCGGCGGACGGAGTCTCCGGTGAGACTCTCCTCCATCGAGGCGAAGGCACCGGGTCTCCCGCTTCTTCATCACCGCTTCTTCAACAACAAGGAAGTCCCCACCGTCAATCTCCACGTCCCCAACGTTCCTTTGGTGCATGGACCCCCGATGCTCTGCGGCGTGCGGCGTGCCATCGCTGTCGCCCGGCCCCGTTCCAACCACCTTTGGCTTCGTGTTGGCCGTCCGCGTCGGAGTGTTTTGCTAGTCGGTGTCTTTAGCCTTCAACCGGCGCCCTCTCAACTGCCACGCTGCCGGCGTCACCCAGTAAGCTGACAGCTGGGGCGGTTGATTGACATTGGCGGGTGATGTCGGCAGGCAACCGACTTCTTCCTCGGAAATGTTCGCCCCTCAGATCTCTACCTCCCAGAGACGTGTGCGTACGAGAAGACTCTTTTCCGGGTGACACTGCCTGCGCCGCGCCGCTGCCTCTGCATCATGTCCGACATACAGGCCGCATTCACTGGCTGAAGGGCCCGGCGGCTGGTCCTTTTGCAGGGCCTCGAATGGACCTCGCTTCGTTGCCCTGCAGCTGCGCTGGTTGAAGAAACTTGCTCAAAACGCGTGCATCTCTGGAATGGCGAGCAGAATCTTGTCAGTCGCGACTTGCGAAGCGCATCGAAAATTGTCGAGTGCCACTGTCACTGTCAGACTGCTTGGGCAATCAGCCAGCAGCGTCATCTCTCGCCGACACAGTTGCCTTGGTGGATTTCGGGCAGTGATCGGCTGATACCGGAGGGATGACATCGAGGGCACGTGCGACGCACAGGCCATCTGCTTATCATGCCCTACCATCATTTCTGAGATAAGGATGAATCACGTGATGTGATTACAGGCTTTGGCACCTTCCGTTGTCAGCAATCCCAAGATCAGCCTTGGTGACAGGCTGGAGGAGATCGAGTTTCGCCAGGCTCCGATCACTCGCCACCTGGACCCTTGGCCCGACCATCATCTCGCTTCTTGACGTAACAAGCCCGGCCTGGACCAGGTGATTGCCATGTTCTCGGCCTACGAAACCCGCGATCGCCAGGATGCGCCCGAAGGGCGGCAATGTCCCGCAAGTACTGTGAATCTCTTGAGCTATCTGTCAGAAACAACGTCAGACCGATCCAAGATTCGAACTACGTCAACAGCACGACGGAGTGGTCGTCATATCATGCAGAATGTTTCATCCAAAGCCCCCCTATGACATTTCGGGTTCACAAGCAGTTGGGTCTGCTGCCGATCTGAGCAACCCCGATGCTGGTTGCCGGCGCCGTTGATTCCGGCTCCAACTCCGCACCGGGCTGGACGTCGAACCTCTGACTGCCGTCAGTCAGGGCTCGAGCGCCGGATTCGGGCAGGTCGAAGCGGATGGTGATCCGTGCTGTCGTTCCGGAGCAACGACACTCGCCTCTCTGGGGGTTTACGACGGAAACCAGATGATGCCTCTCCCAGAAATCCGGCAGACAGGGAAAATTGACGGGTTAAACGATACCAAACACCTGCGGGATAGGCGACATACCAAGAGCAATGCACCGGAAGACAAGTTTCAACGAGAATTGGAGCGGACGCGAGGCCGAATGGACCCTGTTCTCAACAGCCGTGTCTTCAATTTGGTCTCTGGCATTTGCAACCGTTCAACCTGACAGACACTAGAAACGCCTCCGCGCAAACATCGCGGCCCCAAGTCGACACCTGCAAGCCTCAGTCTCGTCCGCTCAACTTCACCCTTATCTGCATGCCGGTCCTCGGCGAAGCCCCCATCTTCATCTCCTGGAACGCCCAATCTCCGACGCGCAAATCCAAATCGGTAAACATCGTTCTCGGCTCCTTGCTCGTTGACAGGGGCACCGTCTCGAAGTCGAACCACCGCGCCGTCAGCAGCAGCAACACCCGCATCTCGTCCATGGCAAGGTCCTGTCCCATGCACGCTCTCGGCCCGCGCTCGAAAGGTCTCCACGCGAAACGGTGCAGCGCCGCGCCTTCTTCGCCCAGGAATCTTTCCGGTCGGAATACCTTCGGGTCCTTCCAGATATCCGGGTCGAAATGGGAAGTGTGCGCGCAAAGCGACAGCATGTGGCCCTCGACGGGCAGTTGCTTCCCGTCCCAGTCGAGGAATTTGAGACCGGGCTGCGCCTTGCGCGCGGTAAATCCGACGGGAAAGAACCGAAGCGTTTCTTTGATGACGGCCGTGGTGTATTCTAGCTCGTTCGTCTTGGAGGGGTGGGTTCGGAGCATATCCGCACTCTCTGTAAGGTCCGCAGGGAATACTGCGTCGTGCTCTTCGCGCATCCGCTGCATCACTTTCGGGTTCAGGCTGAGCATCATCATCATAAAGGTAAAGGCATCTGTGATTGTGCCATGACCACCCAGAATCAGGGTTTTGAGGCTGAGATATCTGTCAGCGAAGTCTCGTACTCGGCCAAGGGAACACTCACTTGATGATGACCGACTCCAGAAACTGTCCTTGAGGAGGCCCGGTGTGCCCACTCTGGATATGGTCAGCAATGATGCGATCCATGATACTCTTCGCCTGACGCCGGTTCGGCAGCTCCTTCTCGTCTTTCATGACGTCATATCTCTTCATGAGGGCCTTCTTGATCATCTCCGAGCTTCGCTTCTTCGCCGGCCGTATCTTGATGGATTCAATGATGGTCTTGACCGGGTTCCACGACTGAACGAGGAAGTTCAGGTGCTCGACCAACGCTCTCATGTCCTGAAGCAACTCCGACCCGGCCCCTTGCGCATCGAGCGAAAACCCAAACACGATGACGCCAATCACATCGAACACGGCCTTGGCCGTCTCCTTCTCCAGCGCGAACGGGCGGCCGTCCTTCGCCAGCTCGCGCAGCCTGCTGTGGAAAACGAGCACGTGCTCGGCAAACATGCCCAGCATCGGCTTCACGTAGCTGGGCGAGAATCCCGACCCGAGCATGCGGTGCGCGGCCTTCCACGGCTCCCCATTCACGGCGACGATGTTGTTGCGCCCGATCACGGGGTCCATGAACCGCCCGATCTCGTGGTGCTTCAACGTAGGGGTCACCGTCAGCAGCTGCATCGCGGCGTCCGGGTCCGTGACGACGAGTTGGCAGTCCGCGAGGGGCCAGAGGTCGAGGTACCACGCGCCGGGCATGTTGTACTTTTGCGACATGGCGGTTATGTAGTACTGCGGGTGGCAGTTGGGCGGCATCGTCGCGGCGATCTCGCCCATGAGCTTGAGGTGGCCCCAGAGGAAGGAGTGGCCTGGCGGCATCGGCTGTCGTCCCGCGTCAGCGTCCTCGTCCTGCGTTGCTGCCGTTGATCGTGAGATATCCATGACGTACCTTGTCCTTGTAGAAGCTCCTCACCTGCACGAGGCGGAAGAGCGCGTAGCCCAGCCATGCCACGCCGACGGAGAGGGCGATGAGCCAGTTCGACACGCCGAACATGATGCCGTCTATCGTGAACGTTGCAAGCCAAGATTCGAGGCCTGGCAAGCTGTCGGCAGATTGGAGATTAAGACGTCGCACAAGAAGCGGGAGGCTTCACACCATATGGTGGAAGATGGTGTGTGATCTCCAGGTACCCGGCTTGAGCTGGGTAAGCGCTAGGCCCAGATGCAATCAGAGAACAGAAGTTCTTGATTACGGTTGGCTCACCCGCTTTGTCCCCCCTCCTTCTTCCCTCCCTCCCCCTTGGCGCATTGTGGCACAGCTGAGCAGATCAGGAGCGCGCCGTTCCTCCTCCCCCGCACAAGTCCCTTCGCGTACCGCACACGACAGGCCTTTTTTTCGCTTAAAGCTTGAGTCAATCGCGTCGGTGGCTGGTGCTAGATTAGTAATGTCTCCCTCGTGATAACGTTGATGCCTCGGTGAAAAGGTTCTTTTGTCGTAGGATTTGCAGGATTGGATAACAATGGGGGAGAAGACATCGCGAGGGAGCGAAAGTTCCATCAAATGTCCCCGAAGAGGTGGATTGGCATATGCTCTCCGCCGCCAATGCAACCCGAAGAGCAGCGGAACGATGGAGATGGACGACTATCGTGCTCCGGCGAACATGTAAAATCCAGCACTGGCGAAAACATGGTAGTCACGTCTTCAAGCCGTGCAACCAAATGGCATTAAGAGTTGGTGCAGCACCCTGATAGCCAAGAGACGCCGGAGATAGCCCGACAGAGCTTCTATTGAGCTTACTGCAACCTAGTCCCGTCAATTTTCCTGACAAACACCTCCGTCCGAATCTCGTCATCGCCCAGAACGATTTCTTTCTTCAGTCGGGCACTCGATCGCCGACCTCGATTTCTGACCAAGGTAGGGAATATCCAATCTTACTGCAAACCCAGGAACCGTACAAAGCCTCCCCACCAACAATCATGGCAGTGTGGGACGACCTGCCCCACGATCTGGTATTCCAGATTCTGGCATACATAGCGGCCCACAAGGATAAATATCCTCTGGCGCCTCTCGCAACAGTCTGTGGGCAATGGCAACAAGTAATCGAGTCCTCCCTGTTTACAGAAGTGACCTTCTACTTGACGAATGCCAGCATTTTGTCCGGTGAGGTCACCCCTCACACCCTAGCCAACACCATGCGAGGCTCACGACCACGGTGGTTAAAGAAGCTGCGCCTCATCATCGACTTCGATCCACTAAGCTTCACTACTATTGTCGACTTTCCCCAACGGCGAATTCAGCTCGGGGCTGCCTTCGCGGATGTAGTCGATGGTTTCGTCGCCACTTTGAGCAGCTGGAAGCGCGAGGCATTGTTCGACCTGGAGATCCACGAAGAGCAGTCATGCGGCCAGCACCTCAACCACTTCGGAAGCGATCTCGTCCACGGGCCCAAGCGACCCATTGACTGCGTCCGTTCCATCCGACACACGGAATACAGCTGCGACAGGTGTCGCTGTTGTTCCTACCGCGGGCTCTTGTCGTATCTCTGCTCCGCCATGTCGGATTCAGACAGCTTGAAAGAGATATCGTACGGGTACCAGGAGCGGATGCGCCGCAACCGCGCCATACTCCACGAGCGCTGGGACTTTGTGCCGGGAGGGGTGAAGGCACTCACCATTCGCAACATGGATGAGCCAGTCTATCTAAGTGACATGACGGTTGCTCCTCACGGTTTCGGGAGATCTCTTGTCGACGCCAGCCGTCAACTGGAGATTCTGCACATATCGCACTCCTTGGACGCGCTCCACCTGTCACTGTCATGCCCCGTGTTTCGCAGGCTGGAGGCGTGGTGGCCTCATCTCCGACATCTGTCCATGAATTTCGTGGCTCTAGGAATGGGCGGGGAAATCCTCGAAATGGAGATGATCAGAATGGCCCAAGTCGCCCGGAGAATGCCTAGTATCAGGCAAATTGAGCTCTGGTGTGCCGTTGACCGAGTTGCGGGCTACTTTTGCTATTCCGTCAACTGGGAAGAAGCCCGCGCTCGCGCTGTATGGGAAGCGAACCGGGATTTTCGCGTGTCAGAGGCTCTCGAGAACGAATGGGCGCTTACCGCCAGACAACATGTGCCGCAGATGCCTTCGACAGAGGTCTGCAAGGTTGTATCTGTCGATGGAAGAAGAGCCGCGCCCCCGTCTCAAGCTGCGAAGGCTTTTTTCGAGCAACGCCTTTACGCTGCTGATGACTCCCGGAAACACAAGTTCGGAGTACCTTACAGTCAACGATTTGAATATGCACGGGAGTTTGAGATATGGGGTAACGCTTGAACGCCCGCAGGTTGCGGCTCAACGACACTCACAGGGGACCCGGCACTCTGAAGGTCAATGGATAATCTAGATCTTTTATGCAGGTACAGTAAGAGTAAGACTGCACTGTCCTGCAAGGCGTCTCTAATCCCTGACTTCAGCTGCTCTGCTAGCGTGAGCCGATTGCCCTTGGCGGCAATGAGGATTCTGTCTCGCATCGCACAACGCGGCTAGTGTCACTTGGTATGGCGTCCGATTGGCCCCCAAGCATTCGCGCCGAATGAGGCCAAGGGCAGAAAAAGCAAATAGAATGGGGAATGGTCTTGATGGATGTCTGTCTAGTTGGGGCTTCGCTTCCAGACCGTGCCCGGGCACGGAATGGCGGCAAGCCGTCGCTGGGCTTGCTGCTGTCTCCCACGTGGAGCATTCTCTAGCGTTTCTCAGAGATGCCAAATAAAATATTGATTATTATTCATTCAACTGGACTTGAAGACGAGGGGAAGGGGAACAGATGACTACCAAAGAGAACTTTGTGTCTATTTCTTCACTGATAATGCTCGGGGCAGCAATTTCCTACTACAGAGACCAAATATGCCGAAGTCCAACGGCAGACAAAATACTGTGTACGACAGTTCCCAGGAAACAATTTGGATTTGACGTCACTAGCGCCGTCTAGGACCAGCCGTACCGATCCAGACTAACTGAAAGTACGCTAGATTTGCGTCTGTCTAACCCCAAAGTGACATGCCCTTGTTCGGGAGCCAAATTCCCATCTCCAGACCTCCGCCAAGTCGCTTCCAGCCCTGGAGCCTCCCTCCAGATATTTTCTCCCTGTCTTTTCCCGCCAGCCGGTCTGCATCGTCGTTCCCCTGAATTTATCGGGAAGCTAAACGCAGAGAAAGTCAATATGGCAGCAGTCGCATCTCTCCCCCTGTCGAGCGTCGTCCAGCCGGCCGTGAAGGCCGTGGTCTCGAGCGAGGACAACTGGAAGGGCAAGACGAGCCCGGCCGAGAGGAGGAAGATCCAGAACAGGCTGAATCAGCGGGCGTGGAGTAAGTGGCACCCACACGCACATGCAACCTGCTTACGCTCCCGCCCCCCTTCTTTGATTATCATGGTTCGATGGAATGATCCGATCTGGTCTCCTGCTCTAACGCCTCATCAAACGCTCCAGGACAACGGCGAAAGCTGGAACAGCAGAGACGCCAAGGGACGGCCCGCGGATCTGGCACGGACGCAAGCAGCAGCTCCCTGGTCCTCGCGGCGAGGAGCGAGCGATGGGCAGCGGCCGCCGCGGCGGTGCTGCCGTCCTCGTCGTCCTCCCCGTCGTCCTCCAATGACGAGGCGACGACGGCCGCGGCCTACATGTACACCACGGCGATAGAGCTATCATCACGCCCCGGCGGCGGCGGCGGCAGCAGCAGCTTGACGAATGGCAGACGGCGGACGGCGGCCAACGGCGAGCGCATCTACGCCAAGCACGCGACGCTGATGGCGCTCAACTACATCGGGCGGCGGCGGCAGCTGCTGGAGCTCCAGGACGAGGACATGGACGAGCTGTACGACCTGTTCCTGATGAAGGCGGCGCACTTCCGGGCGGACCCCATGTCGGACTCGCTGGTGCCGCTGGTGCAGTTCAACCTGTTCCGCGGCCTGATGGAGAACATGAAGACGCTGGGCATCACGATGCCGATGGTCTGCGACGAGGACTGCGTGTCGCCGTTCGGGACCGACCCGCAGTACAACGCGAGGACGGTGTGGAGTGTGCCCATCTTCCTGCGGCCGACGGAGACGCAGCTGACGGTCGTGCACCACCCCTGGCTTGATTTCCTGCCCCTGCCGCGGATGCGGGATAACCTCATCAAGGCGGAGGGCACGTACGACGACGAGGAGCTGTGCCTGGACATGATTGGCGACGGGGACGCGCCGTCCGGCAAGGGCGAGATGATCCTGTGGGGAGACCCCTGGGACCCGATGAACTGGGAGGTCACCGAGGTGTTTGTGACGAAGTGGAGGTGGGTTCTGGAGGGCTGCGAGGAGATGATCCGGTCGTCCAACTACTGGAGGGCGCAGAGGGGAGAGAAGAAGATGCGGGTGAAGTTCCATCAGTGACCCCAGGCCGGCATGTTTGTCTGACCGGCAGGCAGACAAGGGGGGCCTTGATCCTGCAAGGATGCCATCTCGTTCACCTGTACCGAATTCCCTTTTATCTAATCTGTTTCTAGAAGCCAAAGCTTGTTTCACCCAGCTTATCATGCAGGATCCGCTCCTTGAGTCTTTGTCATCCCCAACGCAGGCCGGATAAGGGGCTCTGATTCTGCAGCAAGGCAGCCACAGCGTCCAGCCTCTTCGAGATGGGACCATGTTCCTTTAGCTGAGGCTGAAGCTGGGTCTGGTTCCAGCCACAGCTTCTGCTCTGGGTTGTCTGGGCTCTGGTTCACATCAGGACTTACAAGATCTTCCCAGCAATGCAAGCTCCTCAACCAAAGGTCCAAAGCAGCATCTGCCTTGTCTCTCAACCAGTTAACATGGCTTTCCTAGGCCATGGCTTCGATGAAGCTTCTCTCACCAAGGAGACTACTACTCGGTGTGCAGGCTCCCAGCTGGCTTTGACTCGGGTGCTTCTTCATACGCGAGCAGCATAGTGAGGCACCGTGAGGCACGTCAGCAACCAGGCGAGAGAAGACACCTGCCTTGATCACTTTGACGCACCTAGGGCTTCCCGTTAGGTAATCAGACCCCAGATCAAGGCAATTGGGAAGGCAGCACCATGGGAGACCGCTGGAGCCTCCTGCCTTCCATTCCATGTTGAGCTGCCCGTGTCGTGGGGCTCTCAAGGGCAGGAGCTCTACCCAGAGATGAGGAAGCGACGGTGCCAGAAGCTGCTTTCCTTCCTCCCCTTCTTCTCGCCAGGGCCTCAAAATTCTTCCGTCTTCCACCATCCTCACCTCGCGTGCTCTCTCCTTCGACTTCCAACCGGCCGTCTCCCAGTCCCTACTACGTCTTCGAGGCGCCCAACTACAAACCCTCCTCTTCAGTCGTCTTCGCCAAAAAACAAACCTCTGCATCTTTCCAAAATGCCTCAGCCTAACGTATCTTCCTTCTTCCGAACACGCGGTCGAAAGAAGAGCAAAGCTCGAGCTCACTCCCTGCGCCATCGCCTGGGCCAGTCTTCCCAGTCAAAAAGCATGGAATCCGTCGACATCTACCGCCTGCCGAACGAGCTCGTCTGCCACATTGTCCGATGCGCCGCAGAGAATGGCGCTGTCCAGCTGCTGCCGCTTTGCCTCACGAGCAAGCTGATTCACCCCTTCGCTCAGGTCGAGCTGTACCGCCATGCCAACATTCAACACCCAAGCACCTATCTATTGCTCACGCGGAGCCTGATCGAGAACCCCAACCTTCGGAACTTTGTGCGAAAAGTCACCGTTTCTATTAGGAACCTGGCCGCATGGTGTACCATAGATCGAGAGTGCTTTGGTTTCAAAACTTGGGCTGCCACACAGGTCGACACATCCAAGCTCTCGGAAAGCGAAAAGCATCTTGTTCTTCTATGCAGGGCTTTCTGCAACAAGAACGCCGGAGAAAACGCTCGCTGCGTCCTCGCGCTTTTCCTCCTGCTGCTCCACCACGTCGAGGATGTCAAGCTCAAACTGGATTTGCATTCGAGACCCAACAGCTGCATCCTGGTCACCGGACTGGAGATGTTATCGCTCGCCGCCGACGCCGGCACCCGTCCTCACGCCGCCATATTTCCAGCTGCAAAGCGACTCGATCTTACAGCTGAATGCTTTCTTTTCGTTACCGAAGCAGTCCTTGACAAATCTTTCCATCTTCTCCCCCATCTTCTCTCCTCCGTCGGCCTGACTGAACTATGCGTGCAAGGTGATGAGGACCTATGGCGCATGCTCGACACCGTGAAGTTCGAGCAGCCCCTTTCTTTGGAGAGCATTCAGCTGGAGGCCAGCAAATCAGACTCCTCGAATCTGTGCAGGTTGTTGAAGCGCTGCCCGGACTTGAGGCGACTGAAGGTGGCAGTGAAATATCGCAATGGTCAACTCCACGCCGGCAGCAACAGCTCCACAAACATCAACCACGTCCTTCCGGCTTCTTGCCCTCTTCTGGAGGAATTATCCCTGAGCCTCAAGGGGCTCGACCACAGGTTCTTCAGCGAGCCCACGAGTGGTCTGACCTGCCTTCCCAAGATGGGCCACTTGAAGGAGCTCCGCATCGACATCGGCTCCTTTTTTGATAGCACGAGCAGCATTGAAGCCCTGGGTTCATCATTTCCTGACAAGCTTCCAATTCAGCTGGAGAAGTTGGCTTTGGACGCCACCTGGGCTTTGGTTACGGTGCACGGCAGAATCACTGCCAATCACCCACAAGTCGTGGCCTACAAGAAGGGCATAGAGCGCCTCATCTCAAGCTTGTGCCAGGCAACCACAACACGATTGGTGCATCTCAAGACTATCGCCATTGGCTTCAAATACGGCAAACCTTGCCAGTGGGCCCGGGATTCCCGCAAGCTTCTGGCTGGAACGGATGTCCAACTCAAGCTGACGAACGGCAACGGCACTTGGAGAATTTGGTCGGAGTCTTGGGAAAAAATGATGGAGTAGACAGGTCTGCCAGACTCAGCCCGGAAAGCTGGGACACGATCAAGCCCAGGACGCAGGAGGAAACAACCGCATGACAGTGGCTCACTTGGGGGATGGATCATGGATATTGCCACTGGGAGTGCGACATGGAAGCGTCCAAGGTCAACTGCATGCGCCAACAGTTGCAGAGAGGACGCATGGCCGCCGCTATTATCAATTTTGCGGGGGATATCGCTAGCATAGACTGACATTGTCAGTAGCATTTGCGCAAGGATTCCATAGCTGATGAACAACTTATTGCTACCACCTCGCCGTTGCCCTGAGTGATTCGATACTGACAGACAGCGGTCTTGGATTTTTAAGCAGAGCTTCCTCACCTTGTGTGCGAAGATTCCTGGCTGCCGCCCCTATCCTTTGTTGTCATCATGCATCACCAAGTCGCGATACGGATATCGCTCACACTCATCACGCAGTCTGCGGACACACGTACTGCAGTATCGTATCAGTCCCGGCCGAAAAGTCCATTCCCGATCGAAAGTCTAGTAAGATGACCATCCCGTCCGTTCTGTACGTTACAAACATCCTCCGAAAGTCTACTGTCCGAGCACTTCCCTCACAGCGTCTTCAACGCTCTCCGACTCGAGACCGAGTCGCTCGTTCCAGATGCCGCCCTTGACATTGGTGTGGTCCTCGAGCCCGCCCTCTCCCAGCACCAACGCCATGATCACAGCAGCCCCGCCCCCGGCCAGGTCGCCCTGGCCGAGCTTGCCGAAGCCGTCGTTCCTCACGTTATCGGAGCTATCGTCTCGGGTCTTCCATTCCTCGCCGGTCACCTTTTGCAGGGCGGCCAGGACCTCGAGCTGGGTCGTGGTGAAGGACTCGACGAAGACGAGCTGGTTCTCGGTCTCGGACGGGTGCCGCAGGACGGAGATGATGGCGCGCCCGATTTGCGCGACGGTGCTGGTCGTGAAGCGGGTCCGGCCGCCGTCCACGAGGGTGGCTGTCTTGTTTGCGAGGTCGAAGCCCGTCATGCCGAGCTTCAGTCCCTGTGTTTTTTTTTTTCAAAGTCAGCGGCGTTCGGAACCAGGAGATCATCTTGCGGGGAGGGGGGATAGGTACCCAGTCGAAGAAGGGGCCGGTGATGATGGCGGTCCAGCTGATCTGGTCCTCTTTGGTCGCGAGCCACTCCAGCTGGGCCTTTTTGGGCTGGAAAAAGGGCACGGCGGCGATGACCTCTTCAGACTTGAGATCCACATTGCCCATTAGCAAGAGTCTTTTCTTTGGGGGGGAATAGAGGGCGGGAGCGCTCGCACCGAAGAGTCGGAGCCGTATTCGCTGGGAATGAACCTCTTGACGCCCGCCTTGATGGCGGCCTCGGCGACCTTTTGCTGCTCTCCCAGGGCCATGATCGGGAGCATGCTGACGACGGCGTCCTGGCCCTGCAGGGCCTTGGCGAGGGAGTCGGCGCTGTAGTCGGTCTTGACGACCTTGACTCCGTCTGGGAAGGTTGCGGCGGAGCCCTCGCGGCTGAGGATCGTCAGGTCGAGACCCGAGTTGAGAAGCTGGGGCAGCACGGCGGCGCCGATGTTGCCGCTGGCCTATTTTTGATCGGACGTTAGATGGCGTTGCGAAGACGGGCGGGGGGCAAGGCTTACACCGACGATGACGACTTTGTTCAAGGACATTTTGGGAAGAGTTTTGGAACGTTACGAGAAGATGTGAAGATGAGGCTGAGTGAATTGATCTCCAGTGTTGGGAGTCAAGACATTCGGCTCGTTAAGTAGTCCCGTTCAGAGTCAGAATTCCGGATTGATACTTGTGCTGTGTCTGTTGATTTGACAAGCATCACCAGGTACGGCGTTGAACCGCCGGCATCGAAATGCGACCATGTTGACGGCGACGGCGACGGCGACGGTGACCCGTCCAGAGTTTCGAAATGAGTCGACTTACAAATGGTCAAATCTTATCGTCGCCTTAAAACACGCGGCTTAACACAGATGAGTCTCAAATACCTTCTCCGTCGGGCCTGGAGTCCATGAGTTATTCCGCTTCCATACCTGCGATACGTCAGGGGTGGCTGTCGTTGAGCCGACTCCCATCCCATCCAACACCTTACTTCCGACCTTCCAGCGGGCACATATCATTTGCATGTGTTTTGCAGTTTCTTGATCACGTAGTGTGGAAAATGATCGCGGCCGGCCTGTCTCGAGCCCGCCGGGACATTTATGGTTTGCTCCTATTAGTGAACAGATGGTCCCCGACGCTCCAAAGCCAAGTTCCTAGGTCATGCCCAGCAAGTAATCAAAAGAGAGGTCAATTACATGGTGTGAACAATGCGAATGACGAACATGTCTTTGACCTTCTGAAGTCAGAGAACTGAGAAGAAGTCAATGGGTGTTCAGTTGCCACATGGACATGAAGTTTTCCATACTTAGTTGAGCACAAACTCGTCTTGGAACAAATCCTCTACAACCCTCCATATTTCGGCTCTTACCTTACCTTACAATCACTTCAAACATAGTTGATCAACACCTGCCAGACACTTTCCAAAATTCGCGAAAAAACACCATGCCTCCTTGTTCGACACCCACTGCCACAATGAAGGCCTTGATCACGAATCGGAGCACCGCAACCCGAGTCTTCAACCTCAGCACAGGCAAGTCCGTCTTCAAAGGCGCACACATCGCCGATGTGCCAAAACCGTCCATCAACCCCGAGGAGATCCTCGTAAAAGTGCACGCCGTGGCCCTCAACCCGAGCGACTACAAGCACATCGACGTCATCTCCCCCAGGCGGTGCATCGTGGGCTGCGACTACGCCGGGGAGGTCGTCGAGGTCGGGAAATCCGCCCCGGGATCGTGGGCGGTGGGCGACCGCGTCGCCGGCGTCGTCCACGGCGGCCTCTACCACGACCGCGGCGCGTTTGCCGAGTTCCTGAGGACCGAGGGCGACCTGGCGTGGAAGATCCCCGACGGCGTCAGCGACGAGCAGGCGGTCACGTACGGCGTCTCGGCCGTCACGGCCATGCTGGCGATGAACGTCCACCTCGGCCTCCCCTGGCCGGACCAAGCAGAAAAGTCCCAGCAGCAGCAGCAGCAGCAGCCGGCCTCCCCCGAAAAGACGGTCTTCATCTACGCCGGGTCCACGAGCGTCGGCCTCTTCGCCACCCAGCTCGCCAAGCTCGCCGGCTACACCGTCGTCACGACCGCGTCGCCGCACTCCCACGACCTCGTCAAGCGCTACGGCGCCGACCACGTCTTCAACTACAAATCGGAAAACTGGGTGCAGGAGGTCACGTCGGCGTTCCCGGACATCAGCCTCGCCATGGACTGCTTCTCGGAGGGCGGGTCGGGGCCGGCGACGGCCAAGGTGCTGCAGCGCAGGGGCGGCAAGGTCGTGACGCTCCTCGACCAGGGCGAGTCCAAGGTCCCCGGTGTCAAGTACGACATGATTATGCTTTACACCGTGTTCGGCCGCGAGTTCGCCTGGCTGCCGCCGATCGGGCCCAAGTTCCCCGTCGACTTGGAACACCGCCAGGCCCTGGCGCGGTTCTGCTCGATTCTGCCGCAGCTTGCCGGGGTGGTCAAGCCGCCTCCTATCAGGGTTATCGATGGCGGGATTGACATTGTGCTTGAGTCGCTGGATCTTTTGCGGCAGGGTAAGGTGTCTGGCAGCAAGCTGGTGGTGAAATTCTGAGGGAGGAGGCTGGCTGGATCACGGAAGGAGTCGGACAGCTTTTTGCACGTATGTTTTTGTAATGTCTGGGAAAGTGCGACGTAATACGGAATGCTTCTAGCCTTCTGTGTAATTGAACTGATATCTTCTCAAACCCATGTTGCCCCTCAAGTGTAGAAGTCGTGGTGCTTGAAAAGAAAATAACATTGAAGACAGCACACTCCTAGGACCTAAATCAATTTGATCGGTGAACTCTTCCACGACTGCAATCCACAATTATACGAACTGCTAATTTCGAATCACCATCGCCCTAGTGGTAATAGAGAGAAGAAAACTCTAAGAGAAATCACTGCGTCGTCATTATCATCGTCATCATCACCGTCCCAGTCGTCGTCGTCGTCGGAAATCAAGCCCTTGAATATCGCGGACTGATTGACTGATTGACGACCCTTGCTATTACCAGCAGATCGTCAGAACTGAAATGAATCGCTGTATTGCCTCCTTGCAGAGGTGCGAAATGAAATTGCATTCAATGCTGACGAAGAAGCGGCGGAGAAGCGCGGAGAAGCCTGAGTGCCCAAGTCCGTCGATGGAACGGAGGCGGAGTTCTCTCTCGGAGAGACATCATGGCCGACGGCGACCCTAGAATCGCTGGGATCCATTTGTGATCAGACTGCTTAGTTGTGAACTGGAATCCAGGGCCCAGAACAGTTCTTTATTAAGGGATTCCACCCTGGTCAGTTCTCAGTCGTGCTTCATCGACCAATCTAGCAATGCACAATCATATCAGCGGCTGCCATCATGTCTCCGTCTCAACAGCCCAAAGTCATCGCGGTGCTTGGAGCCACCGGCAACCAAGGCCGAGGTGTCGTGAGAGCGCTGCTCGAAGGCTCTCCTGATTTCAAGGTGCGGGCCGTTACCCGAGATCCGGACGGCCCTGCTGCGAAAAAGCTGCTGGCACAGTTCATCGACCACGAAAGACTGGAATTGATCCGCGGCGATGTATACGGCACCGAGAGCTTGGTAGCCGCCTTTGAAGGCGCGCACGGAGTGTTTGCCATGACGCAGAACTATATCGCCGGAAAAGTGTTTGAAACGGAGCAGGATCTCGAGCACGAGCTCGTGGCTGGGCGAAACATCATTGATGCGGCAGAGAGAACTGGCATCAAGCATTTCGTCTTCAGCAGTTTACCGGACATCACCAAAGTAAGCAAGGGTCGCTACACCAAGGTTTTTCATTTCGACTTCAAGGCCCAGATCGATCAGTGGGCCAGGGAGAGGCTACCAGCCGTGACGACTCTGATCCCAGGTGAGTTCCTCTCACAGCGGGGGCGGTAATCAGTGTCGAGAATTGATAGTTGCGACCAGGACTGTTCTATGACAACTTGCTATGGCCCAATTACTGTCGGAGAGACGGTGAGCCAGAGTCCACCACCAATGGTCGCGGGCGTTCTGCTGACTGATAGGGCAGAAGATGGAACGGTGCGATTCTGCGCTCCGGTGCCTGAGCATACCCCCGCTGAGTGGGTTGACGTATCACACGATGTCGGCATTTTCACTCGAGGTAAGATTCAAGCTCGAATTCTCGTTGGATTAGATTGCTGAAGAATCTCTGTACAGCTGTCTTCGCTGCCGGAACACAAACGACCGCATCCAAGACATACCCCATCGGCAGCGCCAAAATTACATTTGGTGAGATGGCCGGCAGGTTCTCTAGAGTGACAGACGTCCCTGCAAGGTTCGAAAGCATAAGCCTGGAGGAATGGACTTCCACTGTAGTCTCCGTGGCTGGCAAGGGATTTGAGGATGACATCAGGCAGATGGTGCAGTGGGTCGGGGATGCACCGAAGGACAAGATTTGCTACGGATCAATGGACCCAGAGGATGATTCCTCGTGAGCAGATCTTGGCGTGAAAGCCAGTACATTCGAAGAATGGCTAGCCAGGACCAACTGGCAAGGCCCATGGCGTGGCATGGAACTGCCCGGGTCGGCATGTTCGGCATCGGGGCCAGCTACATTCTAGACAGATCTGACGAGGTGATCTGGGGTTTCTTATCGGATGCTAACGTCTCAATTCATCGTGTCCCATACTGGAATCTTTATGCCCTCGCTGTAACATGCTGGTTTCAACCACTGAGTCTGTTTGCTCGCGCTTCATGTAATCGAGAGCGGGAGAGCCATAAGCCCCCCGTCATGGCAAGGAACTGGAAATCGCTATTGCTTCTCTCACCAATTGGACACCGCCATTAGCGTACATGTAGGCAACGATTGGATCCGATACGTGGACGTAGGACGAAGGTTCAACTGATCTGTACGTTAAAGACGGCATGGACCAAGTACACAGCCTCATCACTAGAGCTTGATTATCCATCAAGCAAAAGGGTTGAGGCTTCGTTACCGTGGCCCTGTTACTACACCTGTGCGTCCGGCACCCGGCGGACCAAATATGACAAATGCAGCAAGAGGAGGGTGTTTTACGCGTATTCGTCGGAATGGCAGAGAGTTCATTCAAGGTTTAGGTCTGTGGGCTGGAAAACGGTGGTTCGAGCACACTCGGCGTAAAGCTTCACCAGGTCAGGATTAGTGATCCCCCCTGAATGATTCACTCGATTCGGCAAAGAGTAGGAATCACGTCATTCGCTCCTGAGTCCTGGGGGGCCGATATCATGAGAACCCTGAAAGGGATAACGGTATTACTCACCGGAGGCCGGTTGCCTGGGTCGTTCATGATTGTTGTTACGGTTCCGAATCGCTACTGCATATACCTCCAGCCCCCTGATTGAAAACTGTGCGGTGGCCCTTGGCAACGCAGCGATAGCTGGGAAGGCACCAGGCAGAACGTTAGGCGGAGCGGAGTTCACATTGATTGCGGTGGAGACTCTCATAGTGAAAATCTCGTGACTCTTTGTAAGTCCGCCTGGATTCATTGATTTGAAATTCATCGTCGGCTTTTGGAAACGGCACAGAATATCAGAGAACTGCAGTGGGATAGCGTACTTAGATTTTGATGAAATAAAGGCCAAAACTGTCCCAAGACTTGAGCTGCGATACCTAGTGTTTTCATCATCAACCCAAAAAAGTTTGCAATATGTGGTTTCAACCGGCCATTTTCATCGGGTTCTTTGCCTCAGCCGCAGCATTCAGCTCGCTCCCTCACAACCTTACGACGCCACCCAAAAAGCTGGACTTCCATGTTCCGGATCGCCAACTAGAGGATTTCCAGTCCTTGTTGTTGGCCTCCAAGATTGGCTCCGAAAACTGGTACAACCAACACGGAGACACCGATTTCGGCACCACCAGAGCATGGCTCGCGGAGGCAAAGGACGCATGGCTAAAGTTTGACTGGCGAGAACAGGAAACACGCTTCAACAGCTTTCCCAATTTCAGCATCTCAATCGAAGATGCTGATATTGGGCCTACAAACATCCACTTTGTTGCCTTGTTCTCCAAGAAGACAGACGCCCTGCCTCTACTTTTCTTGCACGGCTGGCCTGGTTCGGTCTTAGAATTCTTTCCACTATTGGACCTTCTGAGAACGAAGTACACACCGGAGACTCTTCCGTACCATGTCATTGTTCCTTCTTTGCCACACTATGGACTCTCCGGTGGCCCCTCAGATGTCGAGCTTACACTGGATATTGCGGCAAGGCTCATCAACGAACTCATGGTCACTCTTGGCTTCGGCTCGGGCTATGTAGTCCAAGGGGGTGACATTGGCAGCTTTGTCGCCAGAATTTTGTCGGCCACATATCCTCAGTGCAAGGCTTTCCACAGTGAGTGCAAAAGGTCTACGGATAATGACAAAAGGCCTATGCTGAGAGGGTTTAGTCAACATGCTCGCACCAGGATCTCAGGATGAAATTCTCACAACAGCGAACATCACTGCAACTGAGACTGAGCATGTTCAGCGCATGTTCGACTTCAGCGCTAACGGATCGTCATACATCCTTGAGCACGGGCTGAGGCCATCCACGATCGGCTTGGTCCTCGCATCTAGCCCTCTAGCAACACTGGCATGGTGAGATACTCTTCGTCTCAAACCCACTCATGTACTATTGAGATATGACTGACTGTATTCAGGATTGGAGAGAAGCTTATTGAATGGCCCGATGCTCGATACCCACTTTCCCTTGACACCATTCTCGCCCTGGTCAGCTTCTACTGGCATACAGACACCTTCCCTCGCAGCTTGTACCCATATCGGGCACTTGCCGGAGCCGCAGCAGCAGACGTACTTTTCAGTGTTCCAACCTCCAAGGAAAAGCCTTTTGGTTGCTCGGTATTCCCGGCGGAGAATATCATGCTGCCGAAGGCCTGGGCCGAGAAGGCTTACCCAAACCTGGCATACTACAAGCGTAACGAAAAGGTAAGCTTTCCTGGATATCCAAGCAGTCTACAGTTTACTGATCTGATACCGATGAATTAGGGAGGGCATGTTGCCGCCTTGGAACAACCCCAAATCTTCTTACAAAACGTTGAAGAGTTTTTGGCGGTGGCGAGGCCTCTGATTGGGCTTTGATAGATAGCCAGGTGCTTTGGTATTGGTACCGAGGAGATAAAGAACCGATCATTGGCCGGAGCATAGATCCTGTATATCTGTACTAACATCGGGGGTGAGTGTGTAGAAAAGATTGCAAGTGAAGCATGGGCTTCAAGACGCCAGTTTTAATCTATATTTTCCTGGGATTGTACAAATCAACTGGCAAAATACGTCACAGGTTCGTTGATGACAGAGACTAAACTTGGAAGTTTGAGAGCTCTATATCAAGCCATACGCGTCATGACCTCGCGTGAGAGGCCCCAAGTTGACGACAACTCTCCCAGGGTTTGATTCAAGTACTGCAGTTCTTCAGATATTCCGAAAGCTTTTGCAGGGCGAATCGCTTGCACTGCGCCGTACACAAAGACGAGAGGGGCGTGATGCAGACCGTACTGAGTTCGGTATGTACGGAGGAGAGAAGTTATATCTTGTGTAGATGTTACGCAGTAGAGTCGCGACGTTTCTTCCGTATCGCTGCGCCTTGATGACACGGCTTGGTCATGATTCAGGGCAATGCGAGCGCTATGGAATAAGAGGCTGATTTGGTTTCTTAGTGACTAGGGCAAGGTAGATGGGAAGATGAAAACACCTACTGCAAGGCTAGAACTCCCGGAATCGGCTTGGATGAGGGTCCCCATTTCTGCCATTTCGCAAAGTCGGGAAGAGACTCTCGCCATCGATTTAGGTCGAGGTTTAGGTTGTCAAAGCAGATGCGGCGGCTGATGTCGTCGAGGTGAGACCGAGGAGAGAACAGGGTAGACATCATGCGTTCAATGATTCGCGATAGTCGGATCTGTTCGTGGAGGTACGGAATCATAGAGGTAGCTTTTGTGGACTCTTTGTATTCGTCGTCAAAGCCTACTGGCCTCCATAGTGCCATTTCTGGAGGTTCACTGAGCTCAGTTTAGCAAAAGGCGCGTCGGGAAGAGGGTTGGTCAAGCGAACATACGGCAGAGTCTCCATAGTCTGCACTTCCGCTTCATCGTAGACAAGGTAGACAGGACGCCCGAGGATCAAACTGATGAGTTTATCCGAAATATAACACCCCCAGTAGATGCGCCTGCGAATCTCGACATCCTCGGGAGTTGCCAGCGAAGAATCGTGGTGGACCCAGTCTTTGGGGTCTCTCTGGAACCCCAAATCTTGAGCCATACGGAATGCGATGCCTAGTCGTTCTTTCGTTAGCTCCGTAACCCAAACAGTAGTTGTTGTATGGTGTTGCATCATTCGAGGTGTTCAGAGTTTCCTCCCGGGTGGTCTCACCGGAATAACCCCATCCTTTTGATAAATTTCCCCTCCCGATTTCGGAGAATGCCAGGCAGAGAAAGGCTTGAACAGTGGCTATAGACGGCCTTGTTAGACCAGTTACCATGATGATGCTTTCTGCTGCCAGGAAGAATTGGTTGCTGGAGGACTTCGTGTCAAGAGATACCAAAGCTCCGAGAGCGCAAATCGATAGCAGAAGTGACGATGACCAGTATTTCCCGTTCTTTCGGTCACAGAAATGATACCTCAAGAAGGCTTCGCGGTATATGAACATGAACTGAGGATACTGCCACTTGAAAAACTGCGTGAGCGACTTCATGACAACCTCATCACTCATGCTGATCCCGAAATGCGCCATAACGCTCTCAAAGTTGGACTCAACCCCGTTATAGTAGCCCTGCAAGGCGACGTTGCCGGCGTCTCTCTGCTCGTGATCAGCCTCGGCTCGGAAGATACTCGTAGCTCCGTGATACACCAAGGAACCCTCGAGGCCCAGCTCCAGGTTCGCTTGATTGCGCGCGTGAATGCCGAGCTGGGTAACATAATGGCTCGGCGCCTGTGCATTGGTTCCGAGAGAGTTCTCACCTGGCGCGGCAGAGTTGAGCATCTCCTCTCGCTGTTGTGGTGTTGCCGCGCGAAGGTTTCTGACGAATGACTCAAATCAAGAGAGCCGGCTCTCTAGGCTTGCGACATACTCGTGCGAGACCCGCACTCGCTTTCGGTCGACTTCACGGTATTCGCAGGGAGTATTTGCCGTGACGCAATTTTGACATGGCTCTATTCGAGAGCATTTTAACTACATGTATTACGACGGCGTCTTAGTAGTTTATCCTAGAGGATGCTTAGGGCCAAGAGTTATTACCTACCTTCCTATACTGGCATCGTTTGCATCTGGTCTCCATTAGCAAGGGATAACACAATGGGAAGGACGGACCCACGAGATCCGTCTGCTGGCCTTGACAGAGTCTGGAGGCATTGCGGCGTCGTATTCGAGATCGTGGTGGGGTGATGTTGTTGGAAGATGTCGAAAGTTTGCGTGGGAGCTCTCCGCATGAAATACGGAGCCGGAATAGCTCCGATCACGGCCTTGAGGATGAATGCCGTCCTCGATGGGCGAAGTCGCATATGAGTGGGAGAAGTTTACTTGGTTAAACCTCACTCTCAATTAATCATGCAGTTATGGGCTCTTTCTATCTAATATTCACAGAAGTCGGCGCCCCCCGGCAAACTCTCCCGATTGTCAGTATTTTTGCCAGAAGACCAGCCCTAAGGCCCGACTCGAGGACCAAAACCAGCCTCTCCACATCATCCAAGTTGTTGTAGGACCCGAATGATACCCGAATTCCGGAACGGAATCTGGTAACAATAACTTGAGCTGCAGTCAAGTGCTCCAACCATCTAGGGTCATGCAGTCGAAGAACGTGAAGATGCGGAGCATGCTCCCCCCTCTCGGTAGGGCCCACGACACCGATGCCCAGACCGGCACAAGACCTGCGTAGGGCTTCTCCCAGATTGAACAAATGATCCTCAACGTTCTTCGGTCCCATTACTTCCAGATAAAACTGCAGAAACGCCCGTGCCGCGACAGCTGAGATGAAGCTCATGTTGGCATGCTCATACCTCCGTGCCGTGGGGTGGAAGACGATCGGCCCTCCCGGGATCATGAAGTCCTCGCCATCTGCCGCGCTGCTGACACCTCTGTATCCGACCAGTGCCGGCGTCGGATCCAGTTCCGCGATGACGGCTGCGTCGACGTAGAGCGCGGCGAGGCCAGTCGGCGTGTTAAGCCCCTTGTGCAGACTGAATGCTGCGGCGGAGACTCCCAAGGCTTGGATGTCGACATCCGCGAAGCCAACTTGTTGTGTCAGGTCGGCGAGAACGTGGATACCTCTGTGTCGATATGCTTTGCAGACGTCGGTGACGTCGTTCCACTGCCCGCTGTGGAACATGATAGAGCTGAGACCGATGGCTTTTGTTCGGACGTCGACGTAAGGGGCGAATGTGTCTGCGTCTGCCGCTGCGGGCTGGTCCGGGTCCGTTTTAACGAGGCGGACTTCTAGGCCTGAGGACCGGAGTGCCATCCAGCCGAAGGCCTGGTTCGGGTGTTCGCAGTCGAGGATGACCACGTTGTCTCCTGCTTCGAACCTCAAGCCGTGAATAAAGCTTCCGAGTCCTTCTGTGGTGTCTCGAACGAATGCAATCGAGGAAGGGTCGGCGTTGATATACCGGGCTAAGTACTTGCGAACGGCCTCGACGTCTTCGCGCCAGCATGGCTTCGGGGACGGGTGATGGAGTGATTCGGAGCAGAAGCGTCCGATAGCTTCATTGACGACCAGGTTCGACGGTGGCATAAAGCCGGCGTTGAGGTGTGTTATCTTGCCATCGTTGACGAGGGGGACTAGGCGGCGAAACAGTTCAAAGTCGGATTTGGAGGCGGCGGTCTCGGAGTTTTTCAAAGTCTTGACGGGGACCGTTGACTCCGTCTCAAGGTCTTGGATACTCGAAGGGGTCACGTTGGAGTTATGGTACGACCGAGGAACTCATCAATAAGTTATCTATGAAAGACTGAGTATCGAAAAGTCAATGAATCAATAGCCAGGAAGAATGATCTCTTAAATACTTGCTCGTAGCTTCTTCCATGATGGCCAAGACATTTCGTCATGGGCCATGGAGTTCGGTGTCCGCCGGTCGTCACCAGGCCTAGACCATGAGCGGCATCCGATTCCAGTCCGGTGAGCGGTGACATGATAATGCCAATTGTCTACCAAAAACTATGAGGGAGAAAGAAACATCCAAGCAGAGGTCCGATCGGGTGATGATGTCGCGGACGTGGTGTCAGACGGTGAAAGCCTAGGATCCATTATGGAGTTGCAAATCCGTCCACTCACGAAGCACGACTAGGATCCGCCGTTTCCCAGTTTGGAGCGTCCTGAGCGGCCCAAAGCCGGACTTGCAACTCCATGGTGGGGAATCAGCTTTCTCGGACCTTGGGAGCTTGCGCTGTCGGCGCCGGTCTGGACGCGCCCACGCAGTCTGCCCTTCATCTCCTCTGGGACCGAGAGACTAGGCGATTTAGAGAAGAATTAGGCCGGTCAATTTCTAGAAATAATGAGTTTAATAACCCGGTAACTGAAGAAGCCGTCATTGCCATAGTGAATATTTGATCATAACCCCACTGGTTCCACGAATCGTCCAAGTTGAGCTTAACTGCCTTCTCAACGTCGCATATCAGCACAGTTACCCACACCAAGGCGATGATAGTCCGCTGACAACGCGGAACTCGGATTGCCAGGGCAATCATCTGTTTCCAGGAAAGGCCAACAGAGTCTTCTGAGGAACGCTCCGACTGCTGTTTGCTTATTGCTTGTCCGACTGATGCCTCATCATCCAACCATGAAAACAAGCGAACAAACCATGACTGAGAGAGTGACGGTCTTTTGGCGTTGTAATTCAGTCTTCACTCCGTCAAAGCCTCAAAGTAGTCGTCAATTGAGGCGATCCATTCTCTCTTGATGGCATCGTCCAGAGAGGCAGGAAATGCTTTGAAGAAATGGCCGAAGCCAAAGTCCCAGTAGTGACCTTTCACAGTGAAAAATGTCATGACAATGTCTATGAAAAATCGAAACGATCGATTTCCAGGCGCGACTACAAGTGAAGGTTGGCCGACGAAAGCAACTTGTGTACACATGTTGCACTGGGGATCGCTTCCCAGGCAGGGCATTTGGTAGATGGTCCAAAGTCGAGTGCCGAAGTACACAGTTGTTCGGAGCTCTTGCGCTAGGAAGAGACCCGGAGAGCGTACTCTCCTGCGGTTGATAACCCAAATGGGCAGTATTGTAATACTCGCAAGGGAGGCCGCCACTGTGCTGTGATGGAGACTGAGTTGATCTTTCGATGCGAAGGCCAATAAACTGATGACCGTGGCTAATGAAGTGACGGTCAAGTTCGCAAATACGTCAGAGGATCTGTCAGCGGTGGAGGAAAAGCCCAAGATGATAATGTTGAAGATCGTTTGGATATGGGTTGCGCATCGGACCTATTCGTGGCGGCTGGGGTTCAGATTAGCAAGGTAGGCATTGAAATCGATTCACTGCAACGCCAAGTTGACTTACCCCAATGCCCACAATATCTGGATCTGCTTCGACGCTACAGAGCTTCTTGCATGATATTATGACTGGACATGTTCTTCTGTCAATGGCCGGCCAGCCGTCACATGCCCAAAGAAGAATCGCCGAGAGCAAGGCAAGCGCGGGGATAGCCCAGCCAAGTGTCACATCACACCGCTGAAGGAGATATAACTTGAATTTGGGTTGTCCATCGGCATCATACAGGGAACTCAGATCTTGTCGTTAGTGCGTGGCGCTGTATGCTGTTGGAAACTCTTGACTCACTCTTTCCGAAGCCAGGGAGGCACGAAAAACATTGCTTGCCTATTCCAGCGAAACTGCAATTGTAGTCCGCCGCGCAGCTGCCACCACACGCCGCGTGAGACGCCCTCACGGCTGAATGGTCGCACTTCTGCGGTCACCATGTTCGAGAACGAGGTTGAGGGGCTGTATTGCTGTGTCAGATAGCCATTGATATAATCTAGTTCATGCGGAGTAGTATGCGGTGTCTGAGTTGCGAGAAGGAGCGTTGTGGCTTTCTCGGCCTTTTATACACGGGCATCCATAGAAGGCTGCGAGGTGCCTCACGACGTGCATGCAGGAGCTGAAATCTTCTCCCTAAACAATGCGGCTGACAATTTTGGCTCAGCCGGATTGTCTGGTGATAACATTGGTCTTGCACTAGGAGAACGGGACACCTACACGATGGGAAGAAAAGGAGAGTTGCAGGTTCAGGCACGAATCTGCCAATTAGATACTCGGAATTCACGTTGATCACATGGCGCAGGTTCTTGGCATGCTAAGCCACGACTGCTGTCGCCCCTTAATCGTGAGGCCACCTCCTACAATGATCAGGCTGTGGGAGATCCTCAATTGAGGGAAGCGGTTATGGTCAGCATGAATACTATCACTGCAAAGATTGTATCTTGAACTTGAACGTAATGTATTTGACAATTACTACGACGCTATTATTACTTAGACACGGCACATTCTTCCGTCGTTGGCGACGCTCCACTGCTCACTGCCAACAGCGTTGCGGGCGTAGAAGAATCCCTCGGGATCCCACTTCTTCTTGAGGCACAGCAGCGAGTTGTAGTTGTTGCCGAAGAACTCCTTCTGGAAGTTGGGCTGCTGGAAGTCGGCCTCGTTCATGTAGGCGCCGCCGGTGGGGGTCAGGGCCTCGATCTCCTTCATGATGACGTTGGTCATGAGGTCCTGGTTGGCGAGCATCTCGTCCCAGGGGGCCGTGAAGTTCCAGACCGTGGTCAGGGTGGCGTGGACGAGGGCGTTGCGCCAGGCCGGGGTGACGGAGTTGGTGTCCTTGTTGCCGAACTTGCCGACGTCCGTGCCGACGCCGATGAAGGTGGCGCCCTTGGCGGCGACGCTGCGCGAGAAGGAGCCGATGTTGGTGATGTCGGTGCGGGGGATCAGGCGGCCGCCGTACTGGGCAATGCCGACCTGGATGTTGCCGATGGGCAGGGGGCCGAAGTACTGGTCGTAGTGGTTGTAGTAGCTGGCGAACTCGGAGTAGTTGACGGTGTACTTGATGCCGAGGGCGTCGAGACGGGTGACGAAAGGAGCAAGCAGAGTCTTGACCTCGTCGGCGGTCTTGTTGAACGCGTTCAGGGGAGCGATCTGGAAGAAGGCGGCGGCAAAGTAGTACACGACCATGGAGCCGCCGTCAACCATACCAGCAAGCTCCTCGTGGAAGGCATCGATGGCGTTGAAGAAGGCCTCGTTGTCGTTGTCGGCGGCCTGGATGACGAGGGTAGCACCACCGACCTTGGCATCAGGGTGAGCCTTGACAGTCATGGAGGTGACAACACCCCAGTTACCGGGACCACCGCCAGAGAGAGCCCAGAAGAGGTCGGGGTTCTCGGTCTTAGAGGCGGTGAGGAGCTTGCCATCAGCGGTGACAACCTCCCACTCGAGCACGTTATCGGCGCTCAGACCGAAGGAGGTGGAGAGAGCAGAGTGACCGCCGCCCTGGGTGTAACCGCCAGCAATACCAACAGTCGGGCACTCGCCGCCGACAACAGCGAGGCCGGCGTTGTGAGCGGCCTCCATGACCTCGAAACCCTGAGTGCCGGCGCCGACCTTGGCGGCCTTGCCCTGGTAAGCGGCGGTGTCCCAGTCAACGATGTCGACGCTGTTCATGTGGTGAGTCCACACGGACAGAGCTCCGGCACCGGTGGAGCGGCCAAGGTAGTCATGGCCGGTGTTGCGGACAACGAAGCGGATGTTGTGCTCCTGAGCGAAGGCGATGGTGGCCTGGATATGCTCAGGGGTCTTGGCGTCGACGGCGTAGACGACGTAGTTGCCCAGCACACAGGGACGGGACTGAGGCTGGAAGGGGTCGCAGCTCTGGTTGGCGAAGAAGGGGGCCATGATGGAGGAGGAGGACTCCATGCTAGACGGTTGTTAGCGACAAGGTATGGCATCATCTGAGGAGGGTATCACGCACTGGATCTCAGAGTCCTGCCATTGCTTCTGCAGAGACGCGCAGGTGGCGGCATCGTAGGTGGGATCGTGGCACGGCGAGCCCAGAGGGACGGTCGCGATCAGGTTGCCGCCGACGGTGGTGTTGAGGGCACTCCAGGTATCGGCGGAGGGCCAGCAGCTGTCACCGGGGAAGCACTTGCAGTCACCGGCAGCACGCTCGGTGACGGGAGTGGTGGCGACGCCGATGAAGGGGCGGTTCGGAACAGCGATGGCCGCGCCGGCCAGTGCCGCCTGGAGGACAAAGCTCTTCATGATGACGGGCTTTGCGAGTGAGGGGAGGAAGGGAGAGAGAGAGCGGATGGATGGACACGACACGACGAGTGACACAGTGAAGTGAAGATCGACGCGTTCGACGGCTGGGAGGGAAGAGAGAGAGTGAGTGTGATGCCGCTGGGTCCCTTCATCAAAAGAGAGTTTCTCCCTCGCCCTCGCCGGCGGCCAAGGGCGGGCATTTTAGTACGATGCAAGACTGCGTCTACCCGGCCTCCGGGACTGCGGCATGGAGGTTCCATCCCCCAATCTCAGGGACGACGTTTCCCGACTGGGATGGCCGCGCCGAGATTGAGGAACCTATAAGACGACTTCGCCCCTCGAACTAGTGGAAGTTTGCCGCGTGCGGCCTTACTGTTGCTGATGAATCCATACAGCTCGTCCAGGCACCTGGGTAAAGCGCAACGACGCCTAGGATCGATGCTAATGCAGTGCCGTTTGTGGCTGGTCTCCTTGGCACCCCTTGCTCAGTCTTGTCCTTCTGTGGGATAAGCGTTGGGGGCGGTGGAGAGGCAGCCAGGACGATACCGACCTAGATATCGACCGAACGTCCAGGGTGCTGGACGCCTCGGCCCTGGGTTCTCGTTTACGGTCCCGGCCTGGTTGTCTCGTCGCATCGGGCGGCGTCTGGTCTGTTGCTGCCGGCTCCCACTTGATGACGGCCGTGGAGATCCGGACCATGAGTTTCCCGCCCTCATGGCATGATGGGCGGGTATTTGGCCTGGGCCTGGCTGACCTCGGACATGCTCCACGCCGCCAACCTGCATCCTCCCAGACTCTTGTTCAGCGGGACCCCGAGTGGCTCGCAGATCCAAGGAGTCAGGCGCCCCGGCAGATAAAGCTTGGCCCCTTCGCTTGCGTCCCGACGGCTGCAGAGTTCGCAGGAGTCCTTGCAGAGTGCAGCTCGCTTGCGCACGAAGAGGCTGGACAACGCACATCCTTCGCGGAGCTGCTGCGAGAAGAGATGTCAACTCTTGGAAGGCGCGGGCGTGAGTTGCTGAAGAGCACTCCGGAGTTTGTCTCGGTGAATTTGGGGGCTCACTATGATCGGGCGCGACCTGGGTCGGAAATTGAAGCTGCGGGGATGGTGCAAACTCGAAGTCTATTCGAACCCGGGCCGACGGGTGGAGAATTCTGCTTACCACCACATCCCGGGCCCTTAATAGAGGATCACTAAGGAGTCCCCTCATCTTTCCTCAGGGGACCAGCAGGGGCCTCGCGGCGGTCTAACCTGAAAGTCGTCATCTGCCGCTGAAGATAAATCCTTCCAAGATTCGGTAGAAGCCGCATCGTACGAGGCGCCACATCGCTGGAGATGGGCGGGGAGAAACCCGTAACGCCGTTACGACTGAAGTCCGTGAGCCCTTGGCAAATCTCGATCGGAACCGGTGAACATCTTTTACCGACCTCGGCAGGCTTGCGAGTGTAGTTCCTGGTTCGAGGTAACCATGACAAAAGTTCGGGCGAGCACCCAGGGACTTTGTTGTCTGGTTCGGCGAATGGAACGTCAAACTACACGAATCGAAACGTTCGTGGCGGTTCGTCCAAACTCGAACCGTTCGAGGATGGGTGAGGTGCTGGCAGTTGGCACAGTAGGTATTGAGATCATCTTACCATCCGCGATGATCCATGGTAGAGTAGAGATGAAGGGAGTTGTGCAAGTTGAGAGTTTATGCACGGGCTGAGAAAACTACCTTAGACGAGAATCAGCAGCACAGACTCTCGTCCCGTCCCGCCACGTTGCGGTCCACTCCAGCTGATGTGTTGCCACGAAGCCAACGACGCCTTTCGGATCCGAGAGCGAACGCCCTACGGATAGTCATCGTGTTGTCTACCCATAGAAAGACCCAAGTGGCAATCTCTCAAAGTCAAAGCGCAGCCAGGTTCAAGTCACGCCTCCCCTGATGTTTTTCTTCGAGTTTAAGGCTCCCCCTGCATTCTCACCTGAAAAGCGGAATCCCGCAGAACTTCTGGAACTTGTTGTCCCTCGGTGGAGCAGAGCAGGGTGCCGCAGGGGTTTTCGGTACGTGAGCAGCAAGCCAAGTCGGCACTGAGGTCCACGTGGTGGCACAGCAACTTGATATGTCCGTCCTTCAGTTGGTTAGATGTTGGTCAACCAAGTCTTTGAAACCGCGGAAAACTTGGTATCCAACGCCGACGAATGCACCAGCAGACGGCGCCGTTGAAACGTTGGAGGCCACAATATGCCTCAGGGAAGAACCTTTTTTTTTTTTTTTTGCTGAGTAAACTGCTTGTATAGGGATGGCATGTCGATACTAGAGCAGACGGACTTTACCGCACATGGTCAATTGCCCGAACCGGCGTCGCGGCGGCGCGTCTCGGGCAGGGATATCCTCGCATGTCACAGCTGAGTTGTCGTCGCGACACAGACCAAGTCGGGCCACCTCGGATGCTCTCGAATCCACCGCACACGGCTTACGGCCAGAGAGTCCAGCAGACTAGACACGAGTTCAGCTTAGCCCGCCAAGTTGTCAAAATCCCCGGCTGTCACCTCTGCAGCGATGTGCAGCTTTTGAAAATCCTTCAGCGCAGCATTCTAGCCCCCAATGTGATATATCATTCCCGCACAGAATGTCCGAGGTTACGGGTAGAGAGCTGTCTACACGAGTTTGGTCTAGGCTGAGGCTCTTTTCTCCCGAGCAAAGGCGACGCCAGGCCTCGTCTGCTCGGGACAACTCCGCACCTCGGGATCCCTTCTTCCATCGTCTCCAGTCGCAGTCCTCACCGAAGGATGTGCCCACCATTGCGTATGCCAGGGGATGCAAAGCAAGTTTTCCTATCCCTGGACCTGCGCTAATTAGTGTCTCCGCGTACACAACAGGCCGAGCCTGCAAACGACTGTGCATAGGTATTCAGGGGAGTTGGCAAGGGCTTGGCCCATGGTGG
The DNA here is from genome assembly GCA_025962755.1 of Colletotrichum tropicicola. Lineage (NCBI taxonomy): Eukaryota > Fungi > Ascomycota > Sordariomycetes > Glomerellales > Glomerellaceae > Colletotrichum > Colletotrichum tropicicola. The sequence continues at coordinate 99,415 of JAOWMA010000117.1, forward strand.
CCAGCCGGTCTTCTAGAACCTTAGACCGGGGAAGTGACTGGTTCGCAACTTGATATGTTTTGCAAGACGCAGGCCGGGGTTGGTTTGTCTTCAGGGCGTGCTCCTGAAATGCAACGTCGGCACACACTCCTGCGGGGGGTCAAGGGCACCTCGTCCCGTATTCTTGCTGCCCTCGTGATATTCTGCCCAGGCTCACAGCCGGTATGCTGGCATTGCCTGGAGAGCGCAGGGAAACGCTACCTTGTCCATGATCCGAGGGATGAAGCCGCATGTGAGGGCGAAGCCCACATCTCACACGCATTTGGGCTAGATGCCGCACAGAGTTCATACCTGCAGCCGGCTTGGCCGTAACTGTGTGTGTGATATCTTACCTCCCTCCGACAGGGGAGAACCTTTCTTCGCCCAGATGCTCGGTACCTGAGCCCTTCCAAGCGGTCGGGTCCGAGACGATGAGACCAGAGGACGAGGGTGAGAGGACTGAACCGTTGAAGAATAATAGTCCTCTTATCTCCCACCCCCTCCACAGGCCCCCTCTTGGCAAAACCTAATGATGAGCGGAACGACGCGAAGAAAGAAATAACGAAAACCTCGCCCTCATGAAGTTATGAACGAAGGCATGCCCAGATAAAGCGGTCTAAAGCCATCTTGGCTCCGCCACTCCTGTCCACTTCGCCCGCGCCTGGTCCCCCCTCCCTTTCAACTTCCCTGGGGAGCGCCCCGTCGGCTCGATCGGCAACGCCAGCCTGCCAGTGCTTTCCACGCCCATCCCCATCAGCTCTCTCTCGCGCCAGCCTGCCTGGATCTTTGAGATAGTCTGCGCGTCCGCCCGCCAGACCAACTCAGCCTTACGCGTAGGCCCTCCAGCTTTACACCGACTTCTTCCAAAGGAGGCTATTCGAGAGGCCGATCACCATGAGTGAGTCGTGGACGTATCACACCCCGCCGGGGACCGAGTCCACGGGCCCGACGATCACGGCCATCGCGCTGGCGTTCTCGGCGCTGTCGTTGATCATCATGTGTATGCGACTTTATGTCCGCCTGGTGATGCTCAAGGCTGCCGGATCAGGTAAGACATCAATATCAAGCATCGCTGGGGGCACGTAAACCGGATACTGACGTTAAAAACCGTAGACGACTGGGTCATTATCGTTACTTGGGTAGGCTTAGTTCATGTTTCGAGTATTTCGTAGAGATGTTCATTTCTAACCTAAACATCACAGTTTGCCGCTTGTGGTTTCGCAGTTGTCAGCGCTATTCGTAAGTTATCTTGTCTCTCTGAGCTTGAGCCGGGCGTGATCCTAACACCCTTGTAAAGAAACAAAATGGGGACTGGGACTTAAAAGACTGGAGGACATGCCGCTAGAGAACGTGTACAACTTCGGCCTCTTGCAGTATGCCGGTGCGCCATTGTAAGTCCAGTCAACTTGCTCACAGAGAATCCATCTAACATGCCTCAGCTACATCACCAGCATTCTTGGCTTCAAGCTCAGTTTGCTCTTGTCCTACCTCCGATTCATCCCCCAGGGCGGATACAGATGGACCACCTTTACCGTCATTGGACTCTGCGTGGCCTACCACATTTCGTTCCTGGTCGTCCAAGTCAACCTCTGCACGCCGGTAAGTTACCAGTGCCCTTGCGTTGGAGAAGCCGACTAACAGCCACCAGATCGCAAAGCAATGGGATCCTTCAATCACGAACGGCTCTTGCATTCCGGGAGTCCCCTTCTACACCAGCATGGCAGCCTTGACCATCGTCTTCGATATCGTTGTGTAAGTCCCATCCCCGCTCTTTCCTTGCCTGTTTTCACAACTGACACGTATCCAACAGCATGTTCCTCCCCTTCCCCGTCCTCGCAACCTCCAAGATCCAAAAGCGCAAGAAGTTCGTGCTGCTCGGCCTCTTCGGCCTCGGCGCCTTCATCACCGTCATCCAAATCATCCGCATCCAGACCGTCCACTCCCTCGCAAACTACCTCGACTCCGCGCCCCTCATCATGTGGTCCGCCATCGAGAACAACCTCGGCATCATCGTCACCTGCGTGCCGACCCTCGCGCCGCTGGTCAAGTACTTCAACGAGAAGAGCAGGTCCGGCAGCAGGAGCAACAAGTACGGCGGGGCGAGCGGCTACGGGCGCAGCAACGCCAACGGCACGGGCGCCGTCGGAAGCAGGTACGCGCTGCAGAGCTGGCGCCCGGGGATGAACGGGATGCAGCCGCTGAGCAGCGGCGTCGACCGCAGCGAGACCGAGGTCGGCGTCGAAGGGGGCAGCGCCAGGAGGGGCAAGAGCTCGGATGACGGGAGCGCGGATTATCACCTGGACGCGCCGGTTATCATGAAGAAGACGGAGTTTGTGGTCACGAGCGGTCCGAGGGAGCCGGGGCAGGCTGTTTGAGAGGCATCCGGGGGCTGTTATTTGTCTGAACGATAGAACCTAACTACTTGTAATGCCGAGATACTCGAGGAGGGCGGCGCAGGCGCGCATGTCCTTCTCCAAGAGTGCTTTCACTGAATGCCCAAGTCCTGTCCATGTCCGTTAAAGAGCCATCGCGTCTTGTACCAGCTTAATCGTAGTATCCGTTGATCTCAACCCAGTCAGAGTCGATAGCCTGGTAAATCAGATCGTCGTCTATACCACCCGATGTCAGTAACTCCGCTTTCCTGCCAAGGGTTTCTCATGGGCCACCCACCGTCGAAATCAGACTTGAAAGAGCTGACCGTGTCGGAATCTGAAAAGAACTCGACGGCGTCCTCAAAGCACTCGGACTCAGCGGCGGCATCCTTCTGTTCGACAACAACAGCATCCTCAAAAGAGGAGTCGGTCTGCTGGTCGACATGAAGACTGGCGGCCATGACACGAGCACGGCCAACACGCTCAGGGTCGAAGCTGTTCTGGTCTCCGAGTTGGTGGTTAGCAGCGACGCTTCCGTCGGCATCGATCATGTTCTTGGGCTCGAAGTCGTTGTCATTGTCCTCGGGGAAAATCTTGCGGCCACTGGCTAGCATGTCGCGACGCAGGTGCTCCAGCTGAGCGATCGTAGCTTTCCAATCGGACAGCGAGCCATTCGCCTCTTCCATGTCATTGGTACCGCCACCGACGTTCACGCCAGCGGCAGCATCGTCGTTCTTCTCGCTGCCTCCAGCGACAGAGCCAGAGAGACTCTCAACAGCGTCGTAGAAGCTGTCAGGGTCATCCTTCTCGCCGTGGTCGATGGCAGACTCAAGGCCAGCGGACTCATCAGTGACCTCGGGCTTCATCGACATGGCGTAGAGAATCTTGCGGTTCCAAAGGACAAGGACATGAGGGAACTCAGCGACGTGGTCGGCGCAGACGCTCGCTCTGGCAGCAATGCTGATCATACTGTTCATGAGAAGGTCTGGGAGTTCAGCTGGGGCGATATGATCGAAGATCTGAGCGATGACATCGCAGTTGTTGGGCTCAAGGGGAGAACCACACTTGTTGTTGCCATCGCTGGAGACCGAGGCCGTACAGGTGAGGTTGTCGAGGGGCATGTCAAACAAGACCTCGGGATCCCAGTCATTCATGTCGACCGAAATTGCCATCTTGACTGCCGAATCGTCAGACCGCGGCGCAAGGCTTGGGGCAGGAGCTCATGCGTACCTTGATTTGTGCTTCAGAACTTGCGATTTCAATGTGTTTCTGACCTGAGTCGAAAGCTTCTCCTCTGAATCACTTCTGGCTGGAGGCAAAATTGATGGTCACGAGCGAAGTTGACGATCTCCGTTAGACTTCCAGAAGGCCTTCGCTTGGCTTGCCCGAGGAGCAAGTTGCGAGAAGGAAACAGATCAAACGTCTCCGTCAAGGCTGCTTTGTTTTCTTGACCCTTACTTGTTCTGGCGAGGAAGGAAGGGGCTGGCTTTGAGGGAGGTCATGTGAGAAGACTCAGATCGACCAACCACAATGAGCTCAGCGGAGATGATTACCTCGTCACTGAGTTGACCATAGTTTCTTGAGGACGTGGACGTCTCAGTGCTGATGCAAGGCCGCAGTAGAAGGCCATCGTGGGGCTCAAGGCTGTATCCTATGTGTCAGTATGAACAAACGAGGGACAGCAGGGGCGTCGAATGCCGCTTACCTTGAAAAAAAGACCAACCACAAGCAAAACAAGGGCGGCAATAGTCAATAAGAATGCCCGGGCGAAAGAGGGGAGGCAAATCCCATGAAAGCCTGGGAAGGATAAGCAGGACGCCGGGGGGAGACAAAGACGCCGCGAGGTGGAAAGGATGGACTCCATTGATAAAGAGCTATCGAAATTGATGTGAAGAGAGCTCTGGCATCTCTTGTATTGTACAGCTCTATCAGCTCTAGAAGTACTCAATCCGCGCCCAGGACACTTCACTAATCGCCAGAACCGAATATCCACCGTAATTGTCTGCCCTCGTCCAGCTACTTGGAGGAGCGGCCATCGCGGCCAGTCGAGCGAAGAACACGACCACCATCAGACGGGGTCATGTCCTCTTCCTTAACAAGGGTGGTTCCCGAAACACCAAGTCCTCCGTCTCCGCCTCCATTGGGCTCGTAGTCGCTTTCGTCGTCCTGGGCCACGAAGAGGCCGGAAGCCTCGGAATCAACAGAATCCCGGCGATGAGTGACGGCGGGACGAGAGCGCGAGGTGCTGGCGCCCGACTTCTTCTGAACGCGACCATCGCGGACGGCGCGGATGACGCCCTCGTCATCCTTCATCAACTCCTTCATCTCGCGGATCTTTTTGCGGACCTCGCGGCTCTTCTTCTTGTCCTGCATGGCCTCGGCGAGGGCCTCGAGCTCGGTGACGTTGTCGATGTCGAGGGCGTTGTTCGAAGCGCTGTGGCCGGAGCTGGGTCCGACGGCGGGGCCAGCACTGGGGGCTGCAAAGGAACCCGAGCTGGGACCCGGGATGGGGCTGACGGCAGGGCCAGCAATGGGACCGGCCGGGATGTTGTACTCCATCTCGTCGTAGAGGGCGTGCTGCGCCTGGAGGTTGTTGCCGTAGTTGAGCATGTCAGAGTTCTGCTTGACAACGAGGTGACGGAAGATCTCGGTCGGGTATCTGCCGCCGTTGAGAGCGACGACGGTAAGGACGTCGCGCTGGGTGAGGTTGCGATTGTCGACGATCTTGAGGTAGACCTTCTTGTAGAGGACGTGGTCGGTGATGTTCTCGCGCCAGAAGTTGGTCTCAATGTCCTCGAGAATGATCTCAAGGAGCTGGGAGTCGACCTTGTTGATCATGGTGCGAATGAAGTTCTTGGCGGCGCCGATGTGGTCCTGGAACCAGTCGTGGTTGGCCTCGAGGACGGCCTCCTCGACCCAGGTCTCGGTGTGGCAGCGGATGAAGAGGTCCTTGAGGACGCGGTTGTACTCGCCGTCGTACTGGACGGGGACGATGGCTTCGAGGGCGAGAAAGTCGACGAGGTCGGGGCGGCGCTCGCGCTCGGGGAGGTTCTTGTCCTTGAGGGAGTTGCAGAGGGACTGGTAGATGGTGTTGTCGGAGATGCAACGGCGGAAGGCGTTGGCGTCGATGCGAGACTCAACGCGACCCAAGAGGGCGGGCGTGAACCCAGCTGTCTCGCGGATGTTGCCCTTCGCTTCTTCAGCGCGGCGGAGGCGCTCCTCCGGGGTAATGACCGCTGTTCCTCTGTCTCGTCGGCCAGACATGGTGGATGAGTCGATGATGGATGATGGTGATACGGAAGGAAGTTCTCGTGGTGAGGTGAAGGTACCGTTTGGTAGGAGAATGGGTTCAGCTGAAGCTGCTTCTTGGGGGTCAAAAAGGCCACTCGGAGAGATTGGAAGGAATTACCTTATCGAACACCTTCTAATGTAAGGTGAAGATGTCTTGGTAGTGATGATAGCAAGAGAAGAAGCAGCTGGTGATGTTGATGCTTGGGTTGTAGGTTGGTTGAAGGTTATTGCAAGCTGCCGACGCGCGTGCGAGATGAGGAGGATACCCGGACGCGTCGCGAAAACTTTGGAGAGGGCGAGGAGCGTGGCAGGTGAGTGACAAAGTCAATAACAACGACAGGTGAATGTTGTGGTGAATGTGAGGTGACGAGGTCAAGGTGAACTGACACCAGGGGTTGAGCCCCAGCAGAGGAAGGAACCTGAGGAAAATAGAGGCAAGCACGACCCGAAGGGACGGTATTTCTGCAAATAAAAGACCAAAAGGTGAGCGTTGGAAGTCGATAGCCGACGGAGGCTCTGTTGAGGTCTTGAAGTTGTCGCGTTGTTGTGTTGTTTTGCGATGATGGAGAGCGCGTGAGGTTGAGGTGTGGGGACCAGGTTCGTGTGTTGACCAGGTGAGGTGAATCGGCAAGGTGAAGTGAGTCGGCAAGGTGAGGTGAGGCGGCAAAGTGAAGTGAGTTGGCAATGTAAGGTGAGACTGGGTTGCTCAATTCACCCTCTTTCCCCGTAGCTTCCCGAATTGACTTAGGGAAGGAGCTGGCCGAAGCTGATATCCTTTTCGCCAATTGCAATGCATTCTATACTGGGAGCTTCTGTGTTCGCGCAAACTAGATGAACTTCGGGCTTCCAAGGTGAAGTGAAGTTCAAGATGGAGATGTTGAGCTCCTGAACTGCGGTGTCGAGCAAAACAGAGAGCAATAAGTAGTCTGTGTCCGAGCCACCAGCGCCATATTGGAAGGAGGAAAGGGCGAGCAAGTGTTTACCGGAAGCAAAGTGTGAGGCGATAGCAGACCAAGGGGCAATTATTGGCATCTGAAGTGTGAGACCTACACAGCATGAGGCCGACCAAAGCAGAGGTATTTGTGTTCAAACAAGAGTATTTGATCTGTTGTCTTTAACGCTATGCGCTGAGCAAGCTACTACCCACTAGCCATAATCCATGATGTGTGCTCGCGTCTGTCATCAGGTCATCATATCATGAGCCAGCCCAACGAGACTGGACAAAGAACGCATTCCCGCCCACTGTTCTGAGGCATTCTCGTTCCAAATACACAATGCGTAAGCCAAGCTTTCCAGAAGATCAGCGTAATGACACAACAAAGCCAGATACAAAAACTCAATGCGCCAAAGGACGAATACCCAGGACCTTCATCCCATTCTCCAACACCTGTCTGGCATTCTCGTATAGCACCGCTCGTGCAAGATCGACTTCAGGTCCCTCAGGAGATTCGTCGTCCTCGTCGGCGTCGAGGCACTCGATAAGTTGCTCCACCAGCCGATACAAAAAAGCCAACACGGCAGATGGCTCGAGCGACTTGTAGGCGGCGTTGATCACATCCGGGTATTGCGCCATCAACCGTAGAAGGTTGGTGTACTCCTCCTCCTGGAGATGTGAGTAGTCGACATCTCCCACAGCAGTCGGATCCGCGCCGAGTTCCTTCAGCGTGAGAACAAGCCGGGAATATGCCGTCTGAAGCGCGGCGCCAGTGTCACCATCGAACTCTGTCATCTTCTTGTTGTCAAAAGCGTAACCGTTGCTTCGCTTGGTATGCATGTCTTGGGCAACCAGGGAAGTGAGGCCAAACGGCTCAGCAGCGGCAACAGGAGCTTCTTCTCCCTGTACAGCAACTATGGCCTCCTTTACGGCGTTTGCACATTGATCCAGCATGTCGCCAAAAAGATGCGCGTTGCCGAGCTGCTGCGAGAGTCCCTGAACCTTTCCGAAGCCAACATGTTGGAGCTTCTTGGCAAGATCGACGCGTCCCATCAGCTCGATGGCCTTGAAGACGCGCGAGAAGTGCCCGTCCTGTTCCGACGTGACGACATAGATCATCTTGTCAAAGGCGTACTTCTTCTCCCGGTCGAGGACGGCGGCGATGTCACGAAGGAGATACATCGTCGTGCCCGTGCGGTTGCGAACGACGGCGGTGCTGAGTCCCTTGGCGCCGTGCTTCTTGAAGTCGATGATCCAAGAGCCCTCGCTCTCCTCGAGAACACCCTTGTCCTTGAGGACAGCTTCGACCTCGGCGATAGACTCGGATGTGACCTGAGACTCGCCGGCGTACTCGTCAAACTTGATACCCAGCCGTGCGTAGGCCTTGGTGTAGTCCTCGACGTAAACGTCGCGGAACTTCCTCCACAGGGCCATGGCCTCGGCATCGCCCTCCTCTAGGCGTTTGAAAAAGTCGTCGCGCTCGGCATAGATGCCCTGCGACTCAATCTCCGCCGTGCTCTTGTTGTCGGCCTTGGCCTTCTGGCTCGCCTCGGTCTCGGGTTTGAAGGCCTCTTCGATCTTATTGTACACGTCTAGCAGGTGGCGGATGGGGTCTTTTTGGAACTCGTCCTCAGAGCCGAACTTCTTCCAGCCGACGGCGAGGAGGGCAACCTGCTTGCCCCAGTCGCCGAGGTAGTTCAGCCTGACGACATCCCATCCCATCTGTTCGTAGAGGTTGGCGATGGAGGCACCGTTGATGGTGCTTCGGAGGTGTCTACCTTCGAACTCGCTGGCGATGTTGGGTGAGGAGAACTCGACGACGACTTTCTGCCGTCCCGAGTCTGGGGAGGCTGGGTCGAGAAGGCCGTAGTGTTCATCGCCGCCGTAACGTTCTTTACGGTCGGCGATAAAGGGGAGCAGGAGTCGGGGAAGAATGAAGGGGTGGGAAAAGATTCGAATGTGGATGCCGTCGACGAAGGGAAAGGTGTAGAGGGGCGACGTCGGAAACTGCACATATTCAGGTCAGCGTGTTTCCCTCCATCAAGGCGGGGTATGCTTCATACCTTAGACAGAAGCTCCGCTGCTACCTCTGCATTTGCTTTGATCTTGAGGCGAGGGAGGATGACGGCCAGATCCCCCATGGAAATTGCGGCCGTCGTCTGAATGGCCTCATATGCCGCCGTAGGGTCACAGCCAACCACCTCAGCCACGATATTAGCTATGTAGGATCGGAAGATGTCGAGCGGGCGCACGAGCACGTCGGCGACAGGGAAAGAAGGGACGGGCGTGTCGAGGCTCAGCCTCTCGAGGGAAGATTGAAGACCGTTGATTGAAAGTGTCGCCATGGTGCTAGGTATGGACGCTTTGCATCGCTTCGGCGCTGCCTGCTGTGATGGTGTGCGTATGTGTGGGTGTATGAAGAAGGGGGGAAAAGGATATCACAAACGATGGGATTTTTCTCCCCTTCCTCGCCCATGGACGTCGATGGTAGTGACAAAAAGGTGGCACGGTTGGGTAGAAGCAACCCAACGCGGCATCATGGGATTGGTTGCAACCCAATCAGGTGCAGATGCAGGCTCACCAGTGAAGAAAACAAGGCGGTTTTGCCAGCATGAAGTATGTACCTTAGTTCTGCAGTGACATGTGGGTCACAACGGCTTGCTGCCAAGATCAGCCCCAATAGGTCGCCCTGATCTTGGATGTGTATTTATGATCAGAATTCGCATGGGTTGGTACATGATGTCAGGACTGGACATTTGGCCAAGCTGACAGTAGAAAGACAGGCTGAGAGAAGCCGGGAGTCCGGCCGTGATAGGTACTACCCCGTACTAACCAAGAAAGCTGTCAAACTATCTCGCCTCCCTGACCAGAACCACCTGCCGCCCGGGTTGCCCCGGAAAAGTGAATGATGACCATGCCTATCACAAAGAGCAACGCCAAATATCCCGCCATCGCAAACCCGCTCTGAATGTCGTTTTTCAACCAAGACCAGAATGCACCGAAAAGTAATGAGAAAATGGCTAATGAAAATCTCAAAACTGCAATTCGAAAGTAGTCAGGGCCTTCTTCGATTTCCAAGCCATAACCAACGCATCTGGGTTGACTGTCGGGAAAACGGCCGTCAATTTTGTGTATGATTCGACACAAAACATCACAAACGCCAGCATGACATTCTGGAGGAGGGAAGTCGTAGTAGTTTAAGAGATCCGTCGACTTCATAAGTTCCAACGAGTCAACTTCTGTGGGTCTGTATGAGTTGACAAGAGACCTGGGAGGGAATTCGTCTTCTCGGTGAACTACGCGAACTGTATCCTCGTCATACGGTTCGAATTCAAAGCCAAACGATTGGCGTCAGCAAGAACATTGAAGGTATTTTCCCAGTCCAAATGGCTAGTAACTCACCTTGACATAGTGAATACCTATGGGTCTCCGTAAGCCCATGCGTGAAAGCGCCCCGAGCCAGCTTCGCCATGACTTATCTTTTACGAGGTTCTTGAGAGTTTCGAAGAATTCCCTGTCATCTTGGCAATCTTCCCTAGAGATTTGCTTCAGCTTCCATAGATGACCATCATCGTTCTGGATACAAACGAGAATGTGTTCCTCGGCGGCCATGCCATCACGCAGCCTCATATGTAAGATTGATTCGCCAGGCTCACTTCCGAAGAATCTTCCAAAGACGCTTTGAACGAAGCTCGGAATACCACGGGCTGGTTGTGATTCACCATGGCCAGCAGGAGTGAAAGAACGGACGCCACCAAGTACGCGATCGAATCCATGCATGAGCCAATCTACCATGCCCACATTCGTCGCCAATCGGAAACGGAAGCTACCAGCGGGCGTTCTTGCCGTATGTCTCATCGAGCGACTGAGATGGAGGAGCCAAGAAGAATAGACAACCAGCAGCACCAAAAGTGCGGCATATGCGACCATGATAAGCTGATTCCAAATACTTGCGTCAAATAAATTCGCTAATGATTCGGAAAACGCTGTTGCGGCCCAGAAGTATGGAACTGGGCTTTTGAAAAATAGAGACCATAATTTGAGAATGGTTGGCTTTGTGTTTGATCTCGAATTTTGGGTTTCGTACTGCTAACACAGGTACTGGTCAACTCATAAAACAACCAGTGAGCGATTGAAGGTATGGGATGATTACCAAGGACGGTTGAGCCGTTGATTGCAGTGAGTACTAAGGAAGGCAGATTTAGCACGTGCAGATTTGATGCTGTAATGATAATCAGACATAGAAATTTACTCTGTACCTTCTTTTTGGCCGACAGGCCATCTTCCACCATTCTGTGGCAATCGGCTTGCAAGTCTTGCGTCCTCTGATGCAATTGATGCAGGTCGTTGATAACTTTCCGAATATGAGTTAGATACAGTATACATTTCGAGTCTTCGTCAGGACCATGCTGGCCCAGGAAGTAATTGACATCGGTGTGCATGAACAAGTCGCAGGTTCTGATTAGCTCCCGTAGCATCGGTGAGATATCTCGAAGTAAGTTTTTGAGTTCCGTTATGCCCTCCATGAAATGGTCATTTTCTTGCCGACTTTGTTCGTGTGTTGACTCTGCGCCAGAATGTCTTGTTGCCGCCTGTAATCGCGCCAAAAGATGCTCATGTGTCTTTGACTGATGAAGAAAATAGATTAGCTTACACTGCGTTCCATTTCATCGAAAGCATGGGCTGTCTTACGCATGCATGGTGCCTCGTACTGACGTGAAAAAGAAGTGAATCCCACTCCCGATATACTTGGTTGATGCGGATCTCCATGGTGCGAATAAAGTAAACACGGGGAAGCCATTCAGATCTGGATATTTCAGTTTTACCTCGTGATAGAGGGTCTGTCAGGAAGCCGTCTTCATGGTCGTTTTCATAACGAGCGACCATATCAGGGGCTGGGTCTTCTAGTTCATCTTCAAACCATGTCTCTGCTAACATCAAGCCTGTCCATCTGAATTGATCGTACCCTGTAACAATACAGCTGATGTGGGAGGAATAAATACCATCGACTACCGGAGTTTCTGGATGGACGTTGGCAAGCCGACTCAGGAATGTGACATCCCGTGATGACCTGAATGACTCTCCAGTGGATTTCTTGAGTCGTTTATCCAACATCAGATGATCATTCGACCTCCAAACCGGATAAGGAAAAGAGAATCCAAGCGCAAATGTTTCTGGTCCCTCAGTCTACGCACATTAGCTCGGAAGGCTTATAAATGCTAAGGCTAGCAGACCGACCGAAAAGGTGACGCTAATGGACGCCTTTGCGCAAACGTACTCGAGGATTAAGTCACTGAGTGCGCCATAAAGAGATTCAGGAGAGCTTCCTATCAGCGCGAGAATGCTCCAAGAGTCAAGGTCGGTAATATAACTGAGCGGGAGTCAGATTGGACAGTAAGCAGACAAGTATTAAGAGAGACTTACACAAGCCGTCTTTCGGCATCCACCACATCGGATTCTTCGCTGTCTGAAAGTTCTTCGTGGTAACGCTAATTAAGATGGGTTAATATAGAAATAACAAACAGGCCTTCACAATCTACATATATGTGCAGAAGTAGAACAAAATTGGAAAACAAAGGTAAAGATGATGTAGCTAAGAGCATTTTGAAGACAAAATAAACACATAGAGACAACATGACCAAAAGGAAGGGAAAGAAGGGGGAAAGGTAAACCGGGGATGATAATTGTGAATTTGAAGTGAGAGCGGGGTAGTCCCAAAAAAAAAAAGGAATTCGCAACAAAAGTAAATAAAAGAAGAGAGTAAATACTTTTTGCTGTAGCTCTTTCAAAAGATCTCTTGCAGACAGCCCCCCCAAAAAAGGTCTAAACTTTGGTTCCTGTCCAACATAGTTTCCATCAATTAGTAAGGCGGCCTTATGTGATGGAACCCTGTGGTCGTTGTCCTGAAGCTGCTGCAATGTCGCCCCGCGAACTATATCCAAGACAGAGTCAATACGATACTCGTCTGCTGCTGAGTTCTCCTCAGTTTTCATGAAAAATGTGACCTCGTCTTCTCCATGTTCGTTGCCGGTAAGTGCAATTGCGGATGTAATCCAAGGCGAGTTTTCCCAAGATTTAGAGATGGGCACTCGCTTGAAAAATCTTGCGGGCCAGGAAAACAGGCCCAACTTAGTGCGTTCCTGATTGGAAGCCTTTTCAAATGATTCAGCCGTCAGAACCAATGATTGTGGCGATGAACTTGCAGCCGATGGCTCGTATCCGCCACCCATCGCGAGAGACCGATATTGGACGGCGGTTGCGTTCGATTCCCTCCTTGAGCTAATTACTCTGCTTATATGAATGTTAGATCGCACTATGATTGGACGCTGGCGATCCTTGGGGGAAATGTGGCTTATGAGAAGAGAACAAATAGCAAAGCAAACAAAACATTAGAGACAGAGATTTTGCGGTGGGAAACTGACCATGGTTCGACCGAAAAAGATGGAATGAATAGCCGTGTACTGCAGGCTTCCTCCAAGCTTGCCGCTCAAAATTCGAGGCCAATCGGAGAATTGCAAGAACTATAAGTTTTCAACAAAATCTCTGACAGCTTGCGGCCATAAGTATCTGAAACCAGAAGCCAGGTGTTACTTTGCGTTAGATCAACCGAATGGCGTTGAGAAACAGGCTAATTTGTTCAATGGCATCCTGCTCACATACCAGTTAACGATATTCCCCTAAAAGAAGAAAACCGGAGAACTGGTCCTCAAGGACTGGAAGGATGAACCTGAGAAAAGAGAATGAAAGGCGGGGAGAGAGCATCGGGGCTGGAGTGGAGTAAACATGAACTCAACCTCGGCCACGGAGGCACAGGGCATATAACAGCGCAGCTTGACAGCACAATTTTGACAAACATGATGAGACAGATATTTTGCCACCTCAAGGAAGACACCACACATTCAGTGCAATCAGATACATTCTTTGGTCTAAATGTGCAAATTGCTAAGAAAACAGGCAGTCGCTGTGGCTTGGAGGCGTTCAATTAGTGTTGTAACATGGCAACATCCGGTCCAGACACGTAGTCTACATGCGCCTCGAAGCCCAAGGCTGATTAATTGCCTTTTGATTCTGACCATGAGTTTCAATTGATACGTACCCAAGAACAAGGTTCTTCCAGCAAATCTATCTGAGCAATGCCAAAGTTCTGCACGGGCGAGCGTGTTGCTGTTGCGTAGGTATCTACCTAAGTGCTGATACCTGGTCATCAAGATTGGCATCATGACTGAAGCTTATGTTTTCGAACTGCCTACCTTGACGACGCCCCATGAGATGGGGTGTGACGGATTCATACCCGAATGTAATTCAGACTTGATGAGTGCTTCATAAATCTTGGTTGGAACGAATTTGAGGCTACATGGAGCGGCTGCTGCTGCTTGACAGTCAGAGTGTGGTTACACAGATTGCCATAGCCACTGAGATGCCAAGGGGGAGGGGGGGCTACTCATTCGTTGCGGATAAATTCCATGTTTCTTCTTCGGTGTGCAACCCTTCGGGACTTCCAGGCTTGCAGTGAGGCACCTTTAACAAAACAGGGCTTTCTGCGCCGTGGGCTGAGCATTTTGGGGGCTCATGCAAGGAACTTCTAGTCTGAGACTGCAAACTCGTGTTCGCTGGACAGCTTAGATCTTGGCTGCATGTAAAAGCTGCTAGTAGTCGCCCAGGTATTATTGGGAGGAAATGATGACCACCCACTTAGCTGGCATGCATGGATGTTCACGCTTATGCCAACTTGGGATGTCTTGGTCGTAAAGGTTGCGCCCGAACAACCATGCACTTCTTCAATGCTGATTCACCACATGCACTGCCGCCTCGTTCGAGGATGCTGCATTCAACTAGAACACGTGTAAAAGCATTGACTGCTTTCGGCACGCGTGGTTACGAAGTCATCCACAGGCTTTGCTGGCTCGCTGTCTTGGTAGATCTGGGCTCAAAGGCTTTTCCATGTAGTGATCTAACCTCAACGCAAAAGCCTCATGGCATCTGGCGGGAAAAAGAGGTGATTAGTATGTTGAGTGGTGTGGGATACTATGATTATACCCCGCAGAAAAATGACGGCAAAATTCTAAAATATTATGTCACGAGATTCAGGAAATGTTCAGGAAATGTCGAATTTAATTACTCATTCAAGAGGGCATTCATAATCATAAATCGTTACATGAGGGGTATCTGTAAGTCTCTGAAGTCCGTACAGTGACGATGCTAGATCGGATGGGACGATAGAAATAGAGCTAGAAAAAACAAAGGGGAAAACGATAAGAAAAGAGACAAGCAGAAAGCGCATGGCTAGGATTAATAGTAGTAAAAGATGCAAAATCAAATAATTAATGATGTAGAACCGATCAGAAGATTATGCTTGTATCGCAATCGATGTTCCAAGCTCGATGTCGTTGATTCTCTGCGATCTTCGACGAATAGACCACGGCCGAACCGAAAGGCGGCGCTTAATGCACCAGGGAAAACCCTCGAAGCTCTGCTTCGATTCCGAATTTCCACTGGAAGCGGCTTCAGGGATTGCACGTGACTGTCTCATCTCTAATGCATCGAAGGTCTCGACTCTGGTGTTCTCGTCAGCCTTCAATGGGAGGAGCGGCTCTGGGACCAACTTCTCCCGCAAGCCACGAGAAGTTTTACGAATCCAGAACTTCAACGCCTTGTTGATGAGAAAGACCAACGTCGAGGCACAAACCAGAGATATCAAGAATGATTTCCAGCTCTTACGAAAGGGGACTACGTCATCGGCACTGAAAAGTGCTGTTGCATGAGTAAACGGGGAGGTGAACTGATAGAAGTTAGATCCGCATGGTTTGTGGAGAGAAGAATTGACCAATATTGACTTACAAGAGTGTTCCATGCCAGCAGTCGAACCTCTTCGATCTCGCCTTGCTCGATAGCAGCAAGACGGGCACTTTTAGCTTCAAGCTCCTTCAATTCCTAAGGATCTGGTTAGTTATCCACTTACAGACACAAGGTCATGCAGGAGTCGTACATTTGAGAGCTTGGTCATGTCAACTTGCAACTGCAATACATCCTTCTGCGTAGACGCGTCAGACCTGGACAAAATAGCTAAGATAAGAAATTGACGAACAGAATTTTGCATTGTGCCTAGAAACCCGACTTTCTGGTGATCGTGCTGGAAGAAATACTGCCCAAAAAGCTAAATGTTAGCATGTGCTACTCGGAAGAGGCATGGTACTTAGTGGAGAGTTAACAAAACAAATGAGAAGATCAGCCCGCGCGCGAGAGAGAGGGAGAGGGAGAGAGAGAGAGAGAGCGTGAGAAGCAGCTGAGGTCTTGACAACGTTGAATGCTGTAATTACCTTTCTTCTGGCTGCTTCGCAAACCTCCATCATGTCGTCACACCTGGCTCTCAGACTGTCGAAAAAGATGCGAAGGTGCCTTAATTCGTTGAATCGTCGTCGAATCTCGGATAGAAAAGGATAGCAGTCAGAAGCATCACCAGGATACCCGTCATAGTTGAGGAAGAAATTGACTTCCGTAGACAGGAAAGCCTCGCCAATCTCGAGGGTCTCTCGAAGGTTGTGCGCCATGGTCTGAAGTGTTTCTTTCAGTTCCCCCAAGAAAGCCTCAAACTTCTCAAACTCCTGTCCATACTCTTCGAGATCTGAGCCAGTGGAGAAAGGTCGTATTCTCGCAAGAAGCTGAGTTTGCTTCTGATTCTGCATTTTCAGTCAGCCAATAGGAGCCTATTGCATGATATGGGAGATAATGCCCAGCCTTACGAAATGTGTTATGCCGCTGTCCAAATTTTGGCGTATCAGCTCCCACTCGTCCTTGACTTGCTCCAGTCTGATGCCCATGATACGGAGAAAATATGACCTGGGATGCCATGTCGGGATGTTCGCGTCTTCCTTGCCACCGCTGAGGGGATCCAAATGCATGCCTTCGTCCAGATCGTATTGATACCGCATAACTTTGTCTTGGGCATCTTCACGGTCATCAAACCACGTGTCAATGGCGAAATGGGTAGTCCATCTGTTTTGATCATATCCAATGATCATGCAAGCAATGTGACCTGAATAGATACCGTGAACTTCCGGGCCTTCCGCACTACCTGCCGACGATGACGGCATCAAAAAATTGACATTTCGCGAGGCTCGGAGGGGTTCCTGGTTAGAATTCTTGATGCGGCCGTCACGCATCAATTGGCTACTTGTACGCCAGACTCGAAATGGCAAGTGGAATTCCAGAGTGAATATTTGGGGTCCGTCCGACTGGATCCATATGTCAGCCGTGTAAGGTGCGATAAGGGTGAGACCTACTGCAAAAGAGACCCCAATGGCAGACCTAGCGCACAGATGATTCTGGAAGAAGTCGCCAAGCATTCGAGCTTGGGACTCAGGAGCAGTCTTGACAAGTGTAAGAATGCTCCAGCGGTCGAGGTCGGTGATGTAACTGCGGGTGATCAATACAAGGCGCGGGGGCGATTGAAAATCGCGGGATCTTACATGAGACGTCGTTCAGCTTCGATAAGGGGAGGTCTATCATCAATGTCGTCAAGTTCATCAGGCAACACGTATCGCTGTGTAAGGGGGTGTCAAATGTGAGACATTAGAGTGACACAGCGGATGGGGGCATCTAACCTCTTTGAGAAGCTCTTCTGTCATTTCCCGGGCTGAGAGGGCCCCTAGACAAGGCCGAGATTTCCACGAGTCCCCGGAAAAGTTACCGTCGATCAACCACCCGACTTTCTTCTGAGGACCGGGAGCGTCACCATGGAGGAGGTCGTCGAATACTGTGCCGAAGCAAATGTCCATAACAGGACGGACTCGCCCTTCGTACCGAGGTGAGTCGTCCTCAGTCCGGAGGAAGAAGCTGAGCTCGTCCTCGGGAGAGTTGAACTTGTTCTGGCACTGTGACCATGGTTTGTTCTCCCAAACTTTCGAAATTGGGTGGCGTTCAAAGAACCTAGGAGGCCATGCGAAAGCCCCCTGCCCGGTGCGAGAAACGTCCGATTTCGGCTGCAGATCCCTCTCGCCAGCCACAGCGGCAGGACAAGGCTTGCGGGGGAGCAAGTCGTTCTTGGGATCAATCATTGGTATAGCGTGTAAGAACTTGGCCACTCTTTCCAAATTAAAGTTAGAGACATTATAAGGTTGGTATGGGGTGCAAATGCAAAAGCTCAAAGACAAATGGGAAAAACATGCCAGGTCGCTGTGACGGAGTCGATGTGCTGCATTCCTCCACGCGAATGAAACAGGACGACGAGTCTCTAAACATGCCCATGAAAATACAGAAATCGAATGACAAACAGGAGGACTAGTGATACAAGACGGAAAGGTACATGTGAATTGGCGAGATTGCCCGCGGTTTGCTGGCTTGACAGCGCCTTGGGTTGTGTCATGCATGCGTTCGAATCGCAGGGTGCGGTACCTGGTCCCTAAACACTCCGCAAGATGCCCTTAGGAGCCCTCGCTCACCAGCCTGATTTTCTCTCGGGGCGGTACCAGAGCCAGTAATAAGTCGGTCTCCACGCAGGGGCGAGACTTCAATCGACGGCCGCCAAGCTATTATCCAGTAGACGAAGTAAATCGCACTGGAAAATGCGCTTTGAGATGTCCTTGTCCCTATTCCGAGGTGTGGCCAGAATCTGAACACTCCGAGCTATCGAACTGATTCGCGGGTTCTGATTCCTCGGCCGCAGGTTCCGAAAACGTATGGTCGTGGTCCTGATGATGGTTTTGACGTGTTTGAATCCTGTCAACGCGGCAACGGCCGCACCGTGGATAGCGACAATTCGGACAAGGGTCGACGACGACGGTCATACCAGCCTGGCCGCAATAACACTGTGTCCTGGATTGTCAGAGACCTTGGAAGGAAGCGGCCGGCCTGGAGTCGGGGGCAACGGAGAGAATTGTACTCGAGGGGCGTCGAACATACACACGTCCACATAAAGGCGTATCGTTTGCGAGGGGCCTGTCAAAAAAAGGGTTAGCATTCTAGCCCAAGATATATCTTGGTGGTGCCTGAAGACTTACCATCCTGCGTCCTCCGCGTTGTCGTGCCGGACCGTCAGCCCTCAATTGCTTCCAGACTGTCGATTTCGCGATTGGTCGGATGCCGTAAGGCCGCCCTGCATGAATCGCAGTGGAGGCAGCTACACGATTGGTAGAGATAGTAAACAGGGCCGACGGCTCTGAGAGGTCGAGAGGAAAAGCCCAAGACGGGGCAACCGGTCGTGGTGGTGGGGGCACCGCCCAGTTTTGCCTCGATGATATCCGCTCTCACCACACCAGACCGTCCCAATTGGGAGATCGAAAACAACAATTTCGGTAGCGACGGGACGCGGGGATAGCCGCAGTGGCGATGGGAACTTGCAACGTGTGCTCGAGATGCAGTGCTCCCTTCACGGTCTGGAGCATCATCACGGGGGGAAAAAGGGGGGAGATAAAAATGATTGCTTCCGTACCTTACGTACACGTGACTGTTGACAGGGGGACCGACAGGCTGCCTTTCAGCTCCTTGGGAAGCTTGGAAAGCCAGCAGCAATTCGAAATTCACATCGACGCCTGCTGTTGCAACACAATGGTTTTCTGTTGAGGGCCAATGGACGATTCGCAGCAGTCTTGGGAATTGATTGAATGTTGAATCTGATTCAGCCGCTCTTGGAATAGATCTCAAATTTTTGGCTGTGAGCTTGACAAGGTCTCCGGCGCCAAGGACTCCCTTCTGTCTCAGGGTAATGCGGCGTGGGCAGACTGGATAATAGTGCCCTCCCCGCGCAAGGAGAACCTACACCTGCAGCTTCGGTTTCACTTGTACGGCCCAATCTCGTGCCCTTGGCTCCCTACATACATAGGTAAGGCTTGATTGTCAGCTTCAGCATCATGATCGTCTGGTCCACCTTGTCCTGGTTCCACACTGGGCTGTCACTCATAAACGGGTTACTCACAACACCATCTGTGTGACAGTTCCATCCGCGATATGGCACCAGAGGCCATTGACTAGCCTGCCTCTCTGGCTGACGTCCCAAGCTAAGGTACTCGCGATTCTGGATGTATTCGATAATTGGTGCTTGGAGTTTTAGGGCGGGACACCGGTCGGGATCGGTTTTCGGAGTGGGAGAAAAGGTCTAGAATGATGTGGCCCTAGGTAGATCAGCGTCGGGCGGTCCCGAATGGACAGACAGGGCAATCCCCGGCTGCTTGCAATGACGTCAACCACCAAGCTCTTCGGGAACCTGTTCCGACCCATCGATCTAAGAATCTCCCCTTCGCCGTGGCCTTGAAGAAATCCACAAATGCGTGATATTCGGTGATGCCCAAAGTTGTCAAAAATCGGACCGGGTGGTTGGCTAGTGAACATCGGGCCGCAGCCTGGTAACACGGCGCGGCGAGAAATGCTGGTCAGGCGCCCAGCATTTCCATCTTTGGGGGGGGGCACTGGCGAGCTGGCACCTCCACGTGGAAGGGCGAGGCGCAGCGCAATGCATCGTGACTTGCGTCGCCGGTGAAGAAAGTTCCGCCGAACATTGGTTTTTGGCAGGTCGAGCCTAAATCCAGGAGGAATGGCCCGGACGATGCCGGGATGCGTCGAGAAACTCGGTTGAACTGACGATACGCATCAAGGGCCGTAGCCGACGACAACAAGGCGCCCGGAGAAGGCAACCAAACGCGCGAGCTGGGCGGAATGCGATTCGTGATTAGACCTTGCGAATATGCACTTTTGGATCTCTTTGCCGCGCGACGTATGCGCCCAAAGAGACCCTCCCCCAGGACTGAGCAGTTGTGTCACCTGCCCTCCGGCTCTCGGTCGTGGTTCGTCGTCGTTTGGCGTGCGAGTTGAGGCGTCGGGGTTCTACTGGAGCCACGATTCCACGCACAAGATGGGGTGTTGTGGCAATCTGAGCCCAACTTGGTAGAACGCATTCGGTGAAGAGCTGCTCGACACCATCTGCCAGCGGTATGACGATGGGAAGGAGGGAAGGATATACGGTCGGGCAAGTTGTTTTTCAAAAGGTTGGGACACCTCAGATAAGGCCGGTGGAGGTGGTTCTCAGCCGATGATATCCGCTTGAAGGGTCCCAGCTCAATCCATCTTAAAGACGCGCCGCGCACTTCTGCAGGTTGGCCCTATCTTGGGAGCAGACTTCGGTCAACCCCGTTGTCAACCAGACGGGAGTGGCCGGATTCCAAGGATTCTGCAGAATCACATATGGACGGCTGCGGAGAGAACTTGACGCGTGTGAATCTAGCGGTCAGCGCGCAGGCACCTATTTCACGGGCGACTGTGGGAGCAGACCTGCATCCAACACACACGTGCCCGTCCACTGCCACAATCCCGCATGCTACCGGTCAATACCTATGCACCGATCACTGAGTCATCCTTGGAATCTATCGCCCTGCTGCCAGCTTGTCCAACCCATCGTCGTTGGCATGTTCTACAACGCGGAAGCGCCAGGGGCCCTCTTGTGTGGCCTGCTTGGGGCCACGTCTTGCCAGTCTCAAGGCCCTAAGTAAGACATTTTTTTCAACAGGGTGAGACAGACTTTTGTTTCAACAGATAATCAATCATGTGATCGACTGGTCGCCGTCTCTAATTTCCAACCACCCACGCTGGACTCTTTGCCTGTCCACCTCACGTGCGCCGCTGCATTTGCTCTTGGAACTGTAGCACAATAAAGTCCACCCCATGGCCGCTATCGGCCCTCAAAGTGCCACCGACATCTTTTGTAGTGACGTCTGACCTGCACACTGAAGTTCTGGCATTCCTTAAAAGGCCCCAGGCACACCAGTCGTACCGCTGTACAGCACCCACGACAACCAGCCAATATCCTCCCTTTCCAGACACAACATACCTTCGGCAACCTTTTGGGAGCACTCACTCACGTGCTACTCCCTGCTGTACCCTCGAGACGCCATCGGACTCACTTCCACTTCGGGGCCTGATCGGATGCTGTAGATTGAAACGCCTCACACACGTGTTTCGGCAGCGTGATAGCGTCGGGAACGGGGGAAGGACAGCCTGCTCAACCAAAAAGGACAAGGGCGAAGATCGCCCTCACCGGGAAGATCATGGTACGACAGGTCTCATCACTTGCGAAGTTCGCTTGTCTCACGCCGGCTGCTAACATAGTTTGCTGGCAGCCTCCCAGACCCAAAAGACACGGATTCGTCTGGACCTGCGTACGATCCCCACCATTTTCTTCACCCACCATATCACAATCATGACCATAGTTCCCGAAACCTAACGGCTCTCCGCATAGTGCTCCTGTGGACAAGGTGGAATGGCCGTCGTCATCGATCCCTGTGCCAACTGCCAAAATCCTCGTTGCTCTCGATGCAGGGTTGACAAGGTGCAGAGGCAGGCAACTCGCAGTCTTCAACCCAGAGACCTAGCTACGCTTCACCACACCCAGGCGCGGACAACCTGATCAACAGATACAGAGAATCACGCCGATTACAAAGGGGCAACCCCCCTCAAATCGATTTAGAAATCCTGCGGCACAGTAGACCTTATTATGCAGTGAAGTTCGTTTGCTGGATTCCGAATGGCCACACTAGCCCACCAAAAGCTTCCGAATGACCTTGTCAGAACTCAGAAGTGAGAGGATGCCGCCCGACAAATAAGAAGGGGAATGGTTGCACAACACTTTACGACCACCAAGTTCGTCAACCAATGGAGAGAAAACCTGTTACACATCTGCAGCTCTTGCATGCTCCTGCGTATGTCATCCGCCGTGGTGGCAGGAACGCATGATTCTCTACGTGCTTGGATACCGGAACTCCTGTTTCATGATACATCTGTTTACAGTCCCGCCGTGATCACAGGATGGGAGTTGAAGCCTTGACTTTTGCAGAGATCTCTAGAAGAAAATATAATACCAACTGTCTTGTCTGTTCGATGTCTATCCAAATGTTGCAAACGCCGAACGCCACGCTTATCATTATTCTAATACAATACTCTGGGCACCCAAAATGGGGCCTTCTGCAAATCCACCTCGATCCGACACTTGTCGTTGAGGTCGGCTCCATCGTCGGTGCATTCGACGACCTTCCGGCAGTGCTCCACTTCCTGGCGGCTGACGCCGGCCGGGTCCCGAGGGATCCACACCACCGGAGCCGGCGACGCCATTTCCGGCGGCCAGTACGCGCGGCGAGCATAGTCCGGAGGGTACGTCGCTGTCGGGTCAGGAAGATCATTAGGGATTAGGCGACGGAGGGTGGCAAAATCGTCAAAGGTGCCTGGATGCAGCCATCGCAGTAGAAAGTTGGGCTCGATGGAAGGGTTGGGAGAAATCCAGTGAGTGATGTAACCAAGCGGACCCGTAAGGCCCCATTTCTCAATGGTCTCCTGCAGCTTTTTGGAAAGGGCTCCGCTAGACCAGTCTGTAATGGAGGCCATGAGGCCGCTCGTGCCCTCCAGCCCGCGAGTTCCGTTCGTCTCGTGTGCCGGACCATCTTCACTCTCGTCGATGGGGTCAATGAAGTCGGGGTACGACATGTTGATGTCGGCATCGGTAAGGAAATCGTCCTGAGGATAATGCGCGATTGGCCCACCGTCTAGCTCTTCCATCTCTAGAGCAAGTGCCCTGGGGATATTATAAAGTAACGGAGACACCGCTTCACGGAGGGAAATATGAACCAAAGCCGTGAAGATGAGGAAACCGACCATGAGCATCATCGGTATGTACGCCTCGCGCAGTACGAACAGGCCCACGAGGCAGATGGTGGCAAGATAGAGGCCGACCAGGAGATGCATGAGAGCTCGCGGGTACACAAGCCCTCGTGTGTCGATAGATGCATTGCTAACGTAGAGTAGGTTGTACTTGTAGACGAGATAGATCGAGAAAAGCCCCACGGTTGCAAAACCGAGAACGACAGGTGCGATGCAGGAGTAACTGATGGCTGGCAGACATGTTAGCACGAGAATGTCCAGAATTAAGCTTATGGGACTTACCAATAACACCCATGTTCGTGAAGATGGGAAACACTGCTCCCCAATGGATCGGTCGTTGTCTGTTCCATATTCTGAACAGACCACGGGGGTTGTCGAAGCTCTTGGCGAAGAGATGATGACGGATTATGTCAAAGAGGCGCAAGAGAGACGCGGCGCCTACCGCTAGACACTGAATGAGAATGTATGAGATATAGAAGTTGGAGGCTTTGGGAAGGTTCTCGGCCAGAAGATCCTTTGCTGAGAAAGGATCTTGAAGGACTTGGGCAAATGCGGCTGAGGCAGCGGACGTGAGGGTAGTGACGAGGAAGACTTGGACCACTTGGAACGCGAAGTAGGCATGCTGAACAAACAGCTCAATCAAAGACAACGAGGGGACGCCAGCAAGCCGAGCACAGCCTGTTCGAGGGTTAACATCACGAAGAAATGGTAGCTGGGGCCAGACTTACCCCTCAATATCCAGGGAACGATGGCCATCAAAAATGACAAAGCCAGCGCGGGCAGCAGACCGCTGACGATACCGGTGACAGGGTCTGGCAATTTCAGAATCCACTTCAGAAACGGGAAGGTATCCGCAAGAAACTTGATGTTCGAAATAGCACCGACGAATGCCGACGGAACGGACCAGAAGATGATGGCGGCTGCGATGATAGCTCGCATCAGAAAGCCCCTGACTATTCGCTCCAGCCATTGCATTCTGAGCGAACTCCACACAATCTCGTCAGGTCGCATGCCGATGTAGCGCGGGGACATGTGCAATGGGCGGTTGTGTGCGAGAGTCTGATAGGCTCGCTCGGCGTCGGCTTGGGAAGAGAACTCAACGAAGGCGGCGGGAAGGCGACGGCCCTCGCCCTTGAGGAAGCCACGGCGAAGTTTGTTGATTTGTTTTGTGAGAGCTTTGATGCGGTTTCGTGTCCACTTTATGGTGTCGACGCGACGAAAGAAGTTGGCCAGGGGCCGGTGATAGGGTCTTTCGCTAGCACCAATCCATTGAGCGGCAACCGAGCCGTTCACGTCTGGCAGGGCTGTGTTCTCCTGATACGGGTAACCCTTTTCGGCATCCTCGGAATGCTTAGACCTTTCACTCGGGGTCGGGGTCGGGACGGTCTCGGGAGTGGCGGCGGCGGCGGCTTTCATTTGCTTGTTGCGTCGTCGGTTTGCCATCTTGATCAGCCTGATTTCAGCCCGCTCCAGCCTTGTGGCAGTCTCCTCCCGCTCCTTGACCAATCTCTCCAAATCGCTCGTGTCTCGGGGAATCCAGACATTCTTGACGGTGTCGCCAAAGACCTTCCGGAGTCGGGCGGCATCCATATACTTTGGAGGTACGCAACTGAAGAGGACTGTTCGAGACGACAGCCGTTTGGCATAGTAGGGCGACAGCAGGTAGGCATGGCGGAGGTTGATGTAGTAGATGCATTCGCGATAGATGGTGAAGAGGATGAAACCTAATTATAAATGTCAGGGCGTGGCTCGACTCACAGGCAGGCCGCACTTACCAAAGAATATCCATGCGATAATGGCATGCGCAAAGAAGATGTGCGGGTTCTTGATGTTACCAATTGTGATGCGGTCCAGCTGGGATAGTCCACCAGCACCACTGGCATGGATGGACATCAACGTCGGCCATGTGATACAGCAGCCGACGAAACAGATCAAGGTAAGGACCTTGAGATAGCGGAGGAAGAGGAAGGCATCCAGCGACGATCGGTTCAAAATGACCGTGTCCGGCTCGCTCCAAAAGGGCTTGACCCAATCCAGCCAGCCCTTGGGCAGGGGTATGCTTTGCTCACTACAAGTCAATCGGTTAGAGAAGTAAACGAAACACGCGGTTGGCGTGGGGGTTCTGACTGGGAAAAGAAGATTTTCAGGATCGTTCGTGGTGAGTAAACGCGCAGACTCCGGCGGCGCAAGATCCAGAAGATCAGCACGCAGACGGCAGCATACACGAGGACGGGAATGAGCGTGCTGACAAGCGACATCAACGACGACGAGTCAGAGCCATCCAGCTGCAGTTTGCTCAGGGTCCCGCCCGTGGAATTGTCCCGGGCGGAGCCAACTCGGCCGTCACCTTGTCCAGTGACCGGCTATCTGCGGTTAGCCGGAGGCAGCGCCGGGCAACGACTGCGGGTGTCTTACGATGTTCATTGTGTCGGGCCCTCCGCAACATGTCTCTCGCGTACGATCCGGAGGGGGCTGGGACGCGACGGCGGTGGTGGATTGATATCGGGAAGGATGTCGTGACCGTTGAGACGCTGACGAAAGCTGTCAACCGAAAGGAAATTCGGTGGGGGGGACGTCGCCTCATTAAAGTCCGGCAGCAGACCCCCGCGTCCTTGCAGCTTTTAGCGTGGGTGACGGAGCGCCCAATGTGGGTGATGGATCATTGACGGTGGCTGGCCGTTGCAGCTCGCCGCCGCCGCCTTTGTTGGCCGACAGCGTGGCCCCTTGTCGTTGGCGATCGTCAATACCAAGGCCCGGCCAGCGCCGAGGGGACCAGACCGACGATTGGCGACCGCGTCTGATCGTTGCTGGTTGCGTTCGGACGAGACGTTGGACTCGAGGGGCGACACGCGCGGTGACAATCGGGCAGAGAAATGGAAGAGCCCTGAACTGTCAGCAGTGAGCAGGGCGAAGCTAGACCGATTCGGGAACGATGGGTCCTATTTAGTGGAGCATCCAGACCGGGCCATGGAAACATCCGCCGAAGTTCCATTGGCTCCCTCCCGGTCAGCCCGCTGCCTGCGATAAGTCAGCAGCTCTGAGATTTCGGTGTCTCGGAGTGGCTGGTTTTGAGCCAATCAAACCCCCAATCGCCTCAATTGACTTTGCAGCTAAGAAACATTCGGTCCAATCAGTGCAGATGGTGGTGATCGAATAGCACCAGCTCGAATGCCGAATGATATTGAGGCAGAAAATCCGAGTCGCGCGAGCAAGGGACAGCAACTTTATCCACTTCTCGGGAAAATTACCGGCCATTGGGGGCAAAATCAAGTTTGGCAGCCTCGGAGGTTGCAGTCGCACCCACTTGTTTGAAGTTTAAATGGCCAATGGCATCGGATCAAACTCCGATTCGAACGTGTGTCAAGCATTCATATTGAACCATGGAATCGTCAGCTTCCTCCTGGCACACCGCTCCAAAGGAAAAAGTCCAACAAAATCCAAGTTTTCTCAACTTGACCCGCCGCTACCCAAGGAGATGAAGCGGATGCGAAAACCAGCAGGGCCTTTTGAACGGCAATGACGAAGTGGTTGGTTGGTTGAACGCATCTGTTGTCTCCAGACGAGGAAGAAAAAACCTCATGGTCTCATCCGAAACGCTCCCAGACTCTGGTAAGATTGGTTGGCAAGAGCAACGTTACATTCTTCCGACTTGGCCAAGTGGAGGCAGTATGCCTGATTTTCGTCGGATCCAAGCTTCCACAACTTTTGGCAGCGTTGGCGAACGAAAATTTGACTCTCACAGCAACTTCATTAGCCTATGGGGATCAACGTCCCTTAGCTGAGAACTATTGTAATAGACTCTCACCGGTTTGTCGTCTTGGTGGGACAGCCCCTGCTTTTGCGGTTGTTCGGCGCTTAAGTCTCGAAACAAATCCCTTTGCTCGTGCCGTACGGGTTTCTTTCCCGACGGGTACAACAGATGGTCTCGGCTGCTCTTGCTTCTTTCCTTCCACCAGCGGCATCAAGTCATCCTCCGGAATGTGACGTGGGGAGCTTGACTTCTGCGACGGGAGTCTCTCGGATAATATGTCCACGACGGCGTCCCACTTGTAGCCATAGACAAATGCCAGAGTGATAACACCGAATGTGACCGGCAAGGCAGAAGTCCAAAATATCCTTTGGTCCCAGCTTATATCTCTGATATCCGTGGTGTTCATGCCGAAGAAGCTCGTGACAAATGATCTACGGATAGTTAGTCTGAGAATATCCACTGCTGCTTTCGGTCAGCCGACACCTACAGGGGTAGAAAAAACAAAGTCACGATGGTGAAGACGCGAATCGCCTTGCCGTGGCCCTCCTCGAGAATCTCGATACTCTGTTTCATGTCGTGCCGAAGTGCTTTTGCAATATTCTGCAGCATCTCCAGCGCATCGTCGTCTTCGGCGAGCTTCTGGTCTTGCGAACGGAGCAACTTGTCCTCCAGCGGAAACATTGCCTGTCGATCTTTCGTGTATGCCCAGTCCGTTGTAGCTGGTTGGTACGCCCCCGGATGCATCGTCTTCCCGTAGGCCCTGATGAGCCGCCGCTGAATCTGAATGATCATGCGCAAAGCCTCCAATTCCTCCTCCAGGGCAGATATCTCCAGAAACCGTCGTCTTTTGGGGTCTCTGACTGCTTCGAAGCGGATCTTATTGGTGAAATCGCGGTAATATTTGATCATGTCCACTTTGCGACGCATCCCTTGTAAGATTGTGTTGTTCTGTATGTTGCTCAAGAGTGAGACGTTGAGAAACTCCGGCCCGATGGGTGCAAGTATGAGTCTGTCAATGTCATGCCGTGTGGTCCCCAAAAGGATGATATCTCTCCTGGCCTGATGGAGAAGGTCGGTAATCTCGTGCTCAGCCTTGATGCCCAAGTCTCGGACTGCTGTTAGCACTCGGGGGTTGATTCTATCGTCAAAAGCCCGCATTCTGGCTCTGTTTCTCCAGGATAACTGTTTGGCAGTAAGGACATATCTCCCAACCACCTTCTCGAAAGACTGGACGAGGTTCGTCAGCAGGTGGGGTCGAAGATTCGTGTTGTCGTTGCCCTCGTTTGTTCCGCTAACTGAGAAGTGAAGGTCCCGCGTTCGTTCTCTGATGGCTTGGATGAACTCTAAGAAATCCTCAGCGATCAGAAGAACTCTGTCGTGATAAGCTCTCTTGTATCCCCTGATCTCTCGTATCCATCCCACACACGGATCGTGGAAGAAGTTTAGAACCTCGGATGATCTGTAACATTTGACATGTTGCCTATGCAAGTGGTCGACCGCGTCTTTCAATGCATCGTACTCGTATCTCTGGCGGCATTGAAGACAGTCCCCATGCGAAGTCTTTTGGGCGGGCGCCGCCGGTATATCTTGCTCAGCCCGGGGAAGAAATTCATTCATTACAATCCAGGAGGACCCTTTGCTATGGTCCGGCTTGATTGAGGATAGCTCGACTTGCTAGGATCAGAGTTTAGTGTAGGCTCTGCGTTACAGAACGCCTTGGGGTTCCTTTCTTACCCTTAAGATTGTGTCAACTGCGCCCCAAAATCGGGTCACCAGCGGATGAATGGAACAGCTTCCCGTTTTCGGGAGGAAATCTCCAAGGATGGCCTCGGAATTCTCAACTATCGCACAGAGCAGCGGCGAAATGGGACTCTGGTTGGTGGAGGCAGATTCAGCAAAGTCTCGGGCACTGCCTCTGGTCGGACGTCGGCCTGAGATCGAAGAAGCTTCCCGAGGAAAATCAGCTACCAGAGCCACACTGGCCTCCTCGATCGAGACATTTGGTTCATCCTGCTCTGGAACATGTTAGTTGAAATTCAAGACACAATCGGTTCGAAGCTTTATGTGAGATCCATATCATCTTACCGAGGTGCAAAGCACATGTTAGCGCGTGTAGTCTTTTGGTCACATTGTCAGCAGAGCATTGAAAAGTGCCCAGGTAGATCTTCCCGAAACCACCAGCTCCTATCGAGCCGTGAGTTCTGTTCAGAAGCTGGACGAGAGTCTGCTCTCTCTCCAAATTCGATCTTGAATCCTCTTCCCAACTCAGCCTCCAGGTGAGGAATGGGACGATTGGCGGAGGCCGGAGCGTGTCTGATGTAACTGATCCGTCTATTGAAGATCTTCGGGGCTGACGATCGTCTTCAGATGGCCTGCTTCTAGTCCAAGATCTTCTCGTACCTGTTAAACTCGAGCGGTGGGAAGCTGTTGGTCTTTCCCTGCCGGAGGACAGCGGCCTGGATGTGGATAGGTATGGAGCATGAGTCTCTCTTTCAGAAGAGTTCCTCGTGTCCTGAGATTCTTCCCCCATTGACTCAACCGTGAAACCTTCAGAGGAAGAATTCACGGCCTGAAGCTCATTCTGATTCAGGTTGAGAACAGAGCCTGATTCTGATACCGAGGGTGATTTCTCAAAGAGCGGATTCGGGTCGTGCCTGAAATTGAGTGCGCTTGAGGGACTTTCAGTAAAATTGAGCGACCCATCAACAGATGAGACTTCGAAAACATCCGGCTGAATTGAGAAAGTCAGCATCGAGTGCGGGACCCTTCAGCATCCAAGGATGTCATATACTGACCGGAAGATCGGACCCGATGTCTATCATGTAATTTTCATCACTGATATCGTACAGCTCAGGGACAATACTCAAGTCTGGATGTCCGGCAAATCGGATATTGTCGGTAGCGGACCCTTCTATGGCGTTTGATGTTGCTCCAGTCTCAAACATAAGAAATACCGGTTCTATTTTATTATTTTCGCTGTGTGCGTGTCAGCCTTTGCGCACCAAAGATATTCCCGTTCAACCACTGGAATAGGTTGGTCAACGAACGTCCGCCTACCTGAGAACAAGGGTACGGTCGGTATTTCCGAAACCTGGTGTACCGTTTGTCAAAAGCCTCCTAGAAAGTATTTGAATCTCGTTTTCTTCGTGTTGATCTGGTGTCATATCATTCTTCCGGAGGCGGAAAATATGACGCTCAACATCCCCGGAAGTCAAGAGGACGAGCCAGGTGGCCGAGTCAACCACCTCTCCATACTTGTCGACCAGGACATAACCCCAGGTGTCAGCATCGGCTGTTTGAGTCAAAGCCACGGCGTGGTGCAAGAAGTTCTTTACTCGTCAGCACTCATTCCGCCCTCCTGGATACTCTCTCAAGGATGCGTACCACGTAGCTGTAGTCTCGGTCGACAACGATGTGGTATCTGCACTTGTGCTGCTCATCAATCACTCGAACTGTGTGGATACCATGTTTAGGCCCAACAGATTTCTGGTCGAAGCAGATGTTTTGCCCCAGCATTTCCTGGCATGGAAGGGGAGAAAACGTTATAACGAGCCCTGTTGAGGATTCTGTCAGCACTGTTGCAACGTGAAAGACTGGATCTGCGATGGCCTACCCGATCCAATTACTAGAGACCAGGTATTCGGCACATGAACTGTGCGAGGGCCCCCATTGACTCCCAGCAAGACTTTGTGGGCTCCCTGTCCAGCCTGCCTCACGCTGCCAGCGTCATATCCATATAGAAACTCAAGAAGCGTTGTAGCATAGCGCCCAACCCGGCTTTGCTTGGCTGCTAGCTTCTCGGGAAGATGAAGGAAAGGGGACGCAACAAAAACGACCGGCTCGGTATCATATGCCCAGTCTTGTCCATACCTGCCAAAGGAAGATGAATATCTTCCAATGTATCGAATAAATGTGCCAGGTTCTGGTTCGACTGCTTGTGCAAGCCCGGAGGGCTTTCTGCCCCACTGTGATACTTCCATGAGCACTTTAAGCGCCACCGACTTGATTTGCTGTGATATGAAGGGACATTCCGCAACGATGTCCTGCGTTATTAGTTGAGCGAACCTCATGATGGTTGCAAATCACACAGAAACTTCAGCGAGCGGTTACTAACCTCTAATGTACGAAGTTTCGGGGGGGCGCCTTGCAAATGACTGAAGTAATAAGTAAGAATGCGTTTCTAATGAGTTTTACGCCTGGGACCAAGGGGTGCTCACAGCCATCTCATTCTCACCAGTGATGATTCAAAGTCCGGCGCCTGTGGTCGGTTTGGACAGTACAACGTGACCATATGGTCGCCAGATTGGTCCATATAGTATTCCGCAGCATGAATGTTGAAGATCTCGGTCGACACAGCGCCGTTGTCGATTATGAATTTGGGCTGGCGCCAAACTTGTCGAATCCCCGAAACTCCGGAAGCGTCATGGCCCGGAGTATTTGCTGGCGCTCTCTCCGTGCCGTGCAGGGGCAAGATTCCTGATAGCACTTGGTTCCCTTCTCTGGACCGAATGGCGAGCCCGAAGCTGGCCAATTGGAATTTGCTTCTGATAGGATAAGTCGCACCAAGTCCTTCTGTATGTTGATGTTGAGTTGGCTGTGGGGGTCGTGGACGCCGATGAGGCTGCCGCGGAGGATGCGCTCGTGGCTGTGGACGAGAGACTCCCGGAATCGGACTCGTAGGCCTGTCTGGTTCGACATATACGACGTTCGGTTGGATGGGAGCGTGACCATGGGCCAATCCATCATCCTCATTGAAACGCTCAAAGCCGCGGGTGGTATTTTCGGTCTCCGCTTGTTGATAACTTTTACTCAGTTTGAGCAGCTTATCGATGTCCGCGTCGCTGAGAGCTTTGAGAATTACTGTCGTCTTCCCTTCCTCAAAAAACGGATGCTCAAGGTCAATCAAGGCCTTTTTTGAAAGCAGTCGAGTCGGAATACGGGTTTTCCCTCTTTTCTTGATGCCGGTATCCGGGCTCTCTTGAGATGGCGACTCTTTTGACGAGTCTGCGGAGGCCTCTTGGCCGTCAGATTCATCTGCATCGGTGTCATTGCCGTGTGAAGACATCTCGGCAGACAATCAGTGATGCTGCTTGGAGTTGTGTCGGCATGAGGATAATCTGAGTGGTTGGTTGAGATTGAACTTGAGCTTACTTGCTCTAACTACCTAAATACACACAACAGATCAGGCTGTGGACAAAAGAAGTATCCCCCCGCCGTGGCTGCATGTCAGCCACCATATTTTCTCACTCCTGCTACAACTGCATGTCAGCCACGTCATTTGCAGGGCAATTCGAAAGGAGTCCAGCCGTAAATGGCGCAATCACATGGCGCAACAGGCCTGGGTTTAAACAAGCTTAGCTCAGCAATCTGACCGACACCATTAGAGGTTGGGGAATCCGATATTTCAAAATTAGTAGAATTTACAGGACTGATGCCGGGTTCAGTCCTGTGCCCAGGAATCGATGTCTTTCTCAATGAGGCGCCATGTCTTCTCGGAAAAAAGCAATTGAGTAAGATAATTCCCCGCATGGTCCTTGCCTTGGATATAAATCAAGCAAGGCGGGTGCATCTTCATGCGCGGCGTGTTGCATTGCCACACAATCTTGCCCCTTGGCGTTGTCCTTATCTCATCGCTCCCTTCCCCTTTGATAGCGGGACTGAAATCAATAACCTCATGGAACCTCGCCTTTGAAACATTCGATACCGAAACAACGAAGCCGTCCGGCTCAGTGAACTGGTTGGTACTTCCACTCTCTGCGACAGCGTTGTAAGTCAGTCTTGTTGAGGCGTAGACTTGTGCATCTGTGAGCTGCGACCTGACCGAGTTGCGGATAAGTGCCACGGCCTTGCCAAAGGTGCCATGCAAGAGGTCGAGAGCCGTGGTGTTTGTCCAGTTGTAAGCAACTATGTTCGACACATATGCCACATCAGAAGGCATGTCGTTTTCGTGCAGGCGACCTCGAAGGTCAAGGGCCGAGGAGACGGAGATTGGCTTAGTTGTCTTCTTCTTGGAAATGTGCGAGCAAGCGAGTCGAACAAGCCATGCCGTCAGGATGTCTCCATCACTCAAACGCTCAACCGCTTCACCGTCTCTGGCCAAGTCCTGCTCGGCTCGTTGACGGAGGGACTTGAGGGCTGAGGCTGGAATGAACAAATTCCGCTGCCGAATGCGGTTCGTAATGAGATACCAAACCAAACCGAATGTGAACTTGACCACCGCCCATCCGCGCAGGCGCTTGTGCTCCCACAAAAACGGTTCATTGTATCGCAAGGGCTCTGCCTTGGCCACTTTCGCCATTGGATCAAATGTCGGGTCTGCCATTGGCATCACGTCTTCTTTTCGACCAGCAAGGACACGGCACCAGTTCTGGATTAGCTCGCGCCGGCCCATTCCGTCAGTGATACTGTGCGGGTAGGTAATTGTTACGAATGTTGCATCCGTGAAAGTGATAATGTGGAGAGACAGCGCCGGCCGGTCTGTGAAGTTGAAGTCGTCGAATGTGGTCGGCGCTTCAGGGCCGGCGAGAATGGAGTGGAGGTTCTCCGGGGTGTCGATGATCCTTGGTTTAGTCGAAGGGAAAGAGAAGTATGAAGGAATGGTGGAACATAAAGGGTGGAACTTCACACTGGAGGGGTTAGGCTCCGTCGTGTAGTGTATTGCTGGGCGGGAAGGCGTGAAAGATTGCGGGACATGCAGCTCGATCTTCCCATTTTTCTATGTTTCCGCGTCAGAGTCCCTTCTTGGTTTGAGATGTGTGTGAGTTTGAGGGGTAAAGTACCGCCAACCGTGGTCGACCACCGAGCTTTCGCCAGTCGCCAATGGTCAGGAGCTCTGAAAGTGACTCATGGAGCATGTCGGCGTCGAGGGCATCGTGGAAGCACATGGACCAACTCATGATCATCATGCGCATCATCCATGAACTGTCCAATGCCGACAGTGGGATGATTGTATCCGTCGGTACGCGATCCGGCTGCCGGCGCCGGGGCCCCAATACCGGATTAAGCAGAGAGCGAACAGGCATCGTGAAGTTGTTCCCAAGCCTCAAACCACCATTCACTTCTCGGAACCCTTGAAGTGATCCCAGGTCAGAATTCTGAGCAAAGAAAAAGATGACGATGCAAGTTTGTGTTGACAAAACAAACTGAACAATTTCGTTCTCGCGAGTCGTCGCACGGAGTGAAAGAACAAACGGCAAGGAAACAACAGGGTCATGCCCTGTAGAGGAGAAGCTTGTCATGGAGATATCCGAGGCCTACAAAAGGGTGTTGCAGGGAATGACTCGTGAGATGAGAGATAAGGTGAAAGTTAAATAAACAAACGTGGGGCTTTGAGATGAGCCTGGAAGAACGGCAGCGAGCGTGACGCGTGCAGATGACACTTGACAGCGGCGCAATGACACTGGGGTAGATCAGGGGGGTTTCTCTGCGAATCAGCTGAAGTTTAAGAAACGAACATCCAATTGAAGGCCCGGTCCAGGCAGAGGATCTCAAAGCCATCTGCGTTGGCTCGATCTTTCACAATGTCACTGACAATCAGCCCTCTCCATGCAACGTTCGCGGCGGAAGTTCGTGGAGTCGACTTCAAAAAGCCAATAACTGATACG
This sequence comes from Colletotrichum tropicicola, assembly GCA_025962755.1. NCBI lineage: Eukaryota > Fungi > Ascomycota > Sordariomycetes > Glomerellales > Glomerellaceae > Colletotrichum > Colletotrichum tropicicola. The sequence goes on from JAOWMA010000117.1 coordinate 134,020, forward strand.
GTGCTTGAAGAGATTCAAGCCGCCATTGCAAAGGTTCTTGTTTCTTGAGTGAAATAAACTGGAGTACAGCTGACGAGACGGTTGCAGTACGGTGTCCTAGTCTTCCCGGAAACAGGTTTAGATGACGAGTCTCATGTCGCATTTGCTCGTTTGTTCGGGGAGCTTGAGCGCCGCAAAGAAACTGGAGCACAGTCGCGGCTCAAATTGCCAGAGTTGACGGATCAAGGCAACATTGACTCCAGCGGAAACATCATCAGTGCGGCCGATCCTCGCGCTCAAATCAGTAAAGTGAGAAGTATCCATCAATCATCAGCTCAGTGATGGAAAGAATGAAAAACCTAACATGATTTCCAGGGAAACACGCTGTTTCATGTCGACAGCAGTTTTAATGCTCACCGAGCTACTTACTCTATCCTCCTGGCCCACGAAATCCCTCCCGCGGGGGCTGGTGGCAACACCGATTTCGCCGATACGCGCACGGCGTGGGATGACCTCTCGGAAACCTGGAAGCAGGAGCTTCTGAGCAAAAACTACATCGCAAATCACTCGTTCTGGCACTCACGTAAAACTGCCTGCCCGGAATTTTTCGCCAAGCTCAGCCCAGAGAACCATCCTATGAGCAAACATAAGATTGCCCAGGTTCATGAGCCCAGCGGACGGATGAACCTCTTTGTTCCTTCTCATTGCCACCATATTGACGGCATGGCGGAAAGCGAGGGGCAGGAGAAGCTAAAATTCCTGTACGAGCATGCAACGCAGGACAAGTATGTTGTCTCAGTTCCGTGGAAGCAAATTGGTGATCTGGTGATGTGGGATAACACCTGCACACTCCACCGAGGCACGCCGGTTGTTGGCAGTCACAAGAGGGATATGCGAAGGGCGACGGTTTTGGATGATGGTGCTGAGGCTTGGGGTCTGAATGAAAAGGTGGAACGAGATTTTGCTTTCGCTCCGGAGGTTATGGCAGATGTTTTTCGCTCTCTTTCTGGCTAGCTAGGGTTGTTTGGAACGCATCCTGCAAAAATTACCGACACTTTACTTCTGTGAACTTGGAATTACAGACTTCTGAATGGGCTTTGCCCAAGCAAAAACTCAAAGGCACTGCCTCAGTTACGGTAGTTCCATATCCAACCTTGGTCGTGGGTACCGAAGCAACTCTCAGCAAATTGATCGGCCAGCTCCGGCAAGGCCCCGCCATAGACATCATCGATACCATTATTCATTGCTGTCCTAGAATAAGCAAACATCTTTTGTTTCGGGACCATTAGCAACTCACCCTGCTCAAAATCCATGAGTGCTTGAGCTATGAGTGGATCTTCAGAGAAGCTGGGTTGCGGGTTGTTGGAGTCTGCGGGCGCTATGGTTTGCTCGAGGTCCGAGGAATCCGCTGAAAGATTTTTGGATGCCACTGGCGAATTCATACTGACAAAGCCAACTCCGGAGTTCAGCTGCTCGCTCCGAAATCCATGAGCTGTTGTTTGCGTGTCGTGTGAAGTGTCAAACTGAAGCATTCTCTCGGTCTCTTTCGACATGACCAGCATCATGAGCTTCCTGAGTATACCCAAACCTTGCTCAACAACGGATCTACCCGTCAATTTGGAGTGCATTGACATCAATTTTCGAAGGCCTAGCTTTTTTGATTCGAATGCTTCTGGGCTCAGGGGTTCCAGACTTGTCATGATCGATAACGTCACACCAGCTGTGAAAAGATGCAGAGCCACGAATGAAACGGCGTATGTGTCTGCCACTTCTTGGAAATGTGTGGTAGAGCTGACGTGGCTGATCTGAAGTGCAGCGTCGCGACAAGCCTGCACTGAGGCCCTCGATGGGTCTTCTCTCAGCAGGGCTTGAGATGTGGTCGTGTCATCCGAGTTGATCACTGGAACTGTCATTTTGTACGATAGAAGTGGTCTATGGACCAAAATCCTGGCGTTCTCGAAAGCAAGCTTGAGCGCAAGTGCCTGGACCCGGAACAAATGACGTTGGTGCTTTTGATCTGGCGTATTGTCTGTCTCCGAGTGAACATGGACGGTGCTTGCGGATTTTGGCTGCGTGGCCTCGGTTAGTCGCAATTCTTTAGGCAGCCGATCATGCCATTCGCGGAGCCTGGCATCCAAATCAGTGACAGCGGCAATGAGAGATTCTAGACTGAGCCAATTGCAACCGTCAGGCTTGTCGTTTCTTCGACTTCCATAGAGCCTTGACAGTGTTGATTTTACAATCACTGATAATTGACCCATAGCGTGCTTGTAAGATAGCAACGTAGGCTTGCCAGCGGCTTTCCAGCTGGTGGATGTCCATGTGACATCTTTTGATCTCAGTGGGTAGGGATCTGGGAGATCAACGTCGCAGTCGCTGTCAACAATGCTGGGGGGAAATCCATATAGCATCGAACAGAACGTCTCAATCTCGTAGATTGCCCACCAACATCGTTTCTGTGTCTCGATGGCTCGATGAGCGGAATTGTCCAAGTCAGGAATTTCTGAATCCTGACTGGGTACCTTCCGGTGTAGACGAAGAGCTTGTGCAATCCGCAATCCGCATCCGCAGATTGGCCAGGCTAGTTCGGGCTCACCGTGCTACAAGTAGAAGCTTCCAAGGAGTATACATGTCTGTACGGCTTCGATGGATCCCAGAGAGACAAGGTCAAGAAGTCTGAGCCTCAACATTGTTGACACCCGTTCTTTCAAGGATTCGATGTCGACTCCCAATCCACTAAGCAGCCGCTTTTGCTCGCCATCGGTGTATTGGAGGCTAGTAAGACAGACGGCCAAAACGAGACTCAGAAACCCTAGGGTGGACCCTTTTCGTGCTCCGTGGTCAGAGAAGTCGGCGCAAAGATTCCCGAATCGTTCTCTGAACTCGCTCTGCAGCAAGATCAACATGAACCAATGGATCTTGTTGAAGTAGTTGTCGATGAGCAGTGATGTCGATGTCGCATCAGGCAGGACGGAGAGCAAATCTTTCTCGGCCGCGCTGACGTGCTGGCGCTGTCTGGATCTTGATTGACCAAGCATAGGGGTTCGAAATTGATATGATGCTGGTTCTACAGCGGGTATGTTGATGCCCATGCCGTCCGCGACTTGTCGCGATGTCCACTGACTGGCGATGAATGCTGAAGTGTCTGCTTCGCCTGGTGTCGTGGCATCGTGGCGTTGAAACGCCTGTTATCGCGAGTTAGCAACGACCATGTTTGGCATGAGACATTATGGTCAATACCTCATCCACAAATGTCATCGCTGCCGAGTTCGATGGCCACGGCCCACTTCCCTCCCCGGACGGTGTCTCGCCGTGGCTTGGCGCACCCAGTTCGACCGCAGGGCAGACGGTCCTGGAGGGAGATGATGGCTCATCCAGCACCGCAGTGGAATCCTCATCTGGCGATTGTGTCACGCGACTTTGTATTCCCCTGTCGACTAATTGTGAAAAATATAAAATCTCTTAGGTATTCTTTACTAAGATATTTATAAGAAATCTTTCTATTTAGAATACTATAGTTATATTTATTATATATAATACTAAGAGATTACTATCTAAATATATTATATTAATAACTATTTTATAATT